>PVJO010030373.1:0-15600 GCA_004026905.1 Hystrix cristata | reverse complement strand
CCCCAATCAATAAATGGGCAAACACTGAACAGACACTTCTCAAAAGAAGTACAAATGGCCAAAAAGGGTATGAAAAAAATATGCAACACTTTTAGACATTAGAGAAATGCAAATCAAAACTACTCGAGAGTTCATCCCACTCCTGTCAGTATGGCTATTAAGAATATAAAAAAAACATTAAATGCTGATAGGAATGTAAAGTAGGATATAGCCACTGTGGATATCCGAATGGGTGTACCATTTGATTCAACTATATCACTCCTTCGTATACACCAGAAAGCATTAAAGTCAGCATATCATAGAGACACCTGCATGCCCATGTTTATTGCATCATAATTTGTAAAAAATACTCAAGATAGGAAACCAGCCTGGGTGACCATGAATAAAATGAATGGACACAGAAAATGTTTATATACACAATGGAGTATTATTGAACCACAAAGAAGAATGAAACTTTGATGTTTTAAAGGAAATGGATGGATCCACAGACCAGCATGTTGAGCGAAATAAGACAGACATGTTCTCCCTTACATGTGGAATCTAAGAAGGATAGCATGGAAGCATAAGGAAGACAATTAATAGACAAGGCAGAGGGAGTAAGGCAGAAGGGAAGAGATGTGAGGGAGGGTAATGGGGGAATGGATATGATCAAAATAAACTCACTGAAACCCAATATTTTGTAAAGTTAATAGACACTGATAATAAAAGGGAAAAATAACAATCATATTAAACACATGAAAAAGAATGAAATCTGTCATTTGCAGGAACATGGATGGAATCAGAGATCATCATTTTAAGCAAAATAAGCCCAGCTCAGAAAGAAAATGTACAGGGCATGTTTTCTCTTACATGTTCTCTCTCTCTCGGCCGGGCAGGAAGGCAGAAAGGTGACTGGGGGGGGCAGGTAACAAGGAGGAAGGGGAAGTACAGACCAGGAAGTTACAGAGGTAGAAACGATCAAAGTCTGCTACATGCATGTCCAAATCTGCCAAAACAAAATCCATTAATCTGTGTAACTGATATTCACTGATCCAAATGCTTACTTTAAAAAAAAGAAAATTCCTCAGAGGGGAGCCTGGTCATCTACCTACCGTGTCTCACCAAATTTGAAACCCTGAGTGTGATGCTCCCCCAGGAAGCAATGAAGCTGCACACCTCTCCCTCCCCAGGTACCCCGCACCCCTCCTCACCCTGCATCTGTAGTGATCCATCCTTCCTTCTGTTTACAGGCAAAAGATAATTGCCAAGAATGAAGAGACTTATGAAAGACCTCCTGAGCAATCCACCTCTGTTACTCCTTGTGAGTGTGGTGCCAGCATGTTAGAAGATGGTAGCAACAAAACAGAAGAATCATAAACAAAACTTTATTCTCCACGGTGGAGGAGAGTGGGGCACCAACCTTGGGAATGCCTGGGAGGCTTTCTTGAGAAAAGCTTGTCATAATTTGAGTTCTCGGGTAGCTCAATTTTTCTTAGAGTCGGCTTTTTTCTGAGAGGTTGGGAATGTTTGAACTCTCATCTCAATTGTGTGGCTTCTGTCGACTCTTTGGAAACTGATGTTCTCTGTGCCTGGAAGCTTTCTCTGGGCTGGGTACTATTTTCTCTTCCACTTTTGCATATTTGATTAGAAAGAGACTGCAGTAATTTGAAAGTCTTCTTCCTCCTGAATGCTGACTTTATTTCAAGTTGTAATATTTGTCCTCCTGGAGCATTTAACTAGCATGACAGATAATGGACTAGTTTCACCCCAGAACTTTTCCCTCACACCTCTGCCTGCACCCCCACCTCCCTCGTGTTCCCTCACCCATGACTCAGGAAGAGGAATCCAATGATCCTGGCTGTTCTCTAAGCCATCATCAGACTCCCAATGCCCACAAAGCAGGCAGCATCATCGAGTGGAGCGGACATAAGGAAAACAATCACACAACACAGGGATGGGCGGTCATTGACAGCAGCCCGACAGAGAGTAAGTGAGGGCCTGGTCCTGTCTGACAGGGACTCCCCAGCTGGTTGTTGCTATTCTGCTGCGTGGGGTCACTGCTGTTACGCATTCTAATTTTTTGGAAGAAGATACCCTGGTTTTTACGTAATATCTTTAAGTTTTTCGAGTGTTCACAACAAATGTTAAAAACACAACACTGGAAGCTAGTGTTGGGTGGCTCGCTTAGAAGAGGTCAGGGACCCAGATGTTTTCCACTTGTGAAATGCATTGGAAAGAAAACAGACAAAAGAATCTCTGAGAAACATGAAGGTGCAAATTTATTCTATTTTTCTAAAAAGCTCTTAGCACCTGCAGATGCCTGTAAAAGGCTTGGAGAGAAAGCAGACACAAGGGCACCAAGGAGCAGAAAAACCAAACCTGCAGCCACAGAGCAGCAGGCAGAGGGCAGCAGGGCTGAGAACAGTGTGATCTCTGTAACAATTTGGTTTTCAAAGCTTTTATGAGAAGAATTGATGCCTTCCAACCTAAAACTTTCAAGTTGCCTAAGACCAGTGCGGGAGTGTTGTTTGGCACGCAGGAAGCTGGTTCAAGCCCCACAAAGTGGAAAAAAGGTAGTGTAGAGGCTGGCTTGGGAGGGGAGGAAGTGCTGATGTTCTGTCAGAGTTAACTACTACTGTGTACTTCTTAATCTTATTAAAGCACAAAAGACTTCACTCTCCTTTCCTACCATCCGAAATAAGTGCAAACAGCATTTCCTAAGTCTTTAGTGAAGCCTAGTGTTCGACATCTAGATCATGGCGTCAGTAAGCAGGGAAGAGCAGCTTTTTCCTTAGTGTGAAGATCGGCTGAGGCATCTGTTTCCCCATGTTCTTCAGGTCGATCTTTTTGCCCACTTCAAAGTTCACTTCCGTCAGGATGGTGAGAACATCATGGCCTCTGCAAAACACAGCATAACATGTGACCATCCGCGAGGAGTAAAAGCGCCCGCTGTCTCCACCGTCGTGCCCCTCCAGGCCCCCAGGATCGTCCCCTTGAAACACCAGCCATTTGGAATCATAGTTGCCCAACTAAGACCTACTTGCTTTTGGTTTACTCAGGACCTCTCTTGACCATCAGAAAGCCCAGTGCCAGTGTTAGATCTGATTCTATCCCTCCCAACCTGTGTGTATCTCATTCTACCCCATCTGCTATCTCACTTGCCCCCCTGAGCACCTCCTTGACCCCCAGTACCCTCTGTGTAAAATCAACATTGCTCTGTGCTTTCATCTGCAGTGCAAGCAAACTTTAGGTAAGTGAAGGCCACATATTTTGTGCAGCCACCTCCACCCCTTGGCACAGCAGGTTTTTTAGCAATCATATCATCTGTACAGCTAACCCCAGAAGTGTGCAGGGTCATGCCTGAGTTACAAAATGAAAATGTCGTGCTGCTGTTAGGGTTCATTCTTCCTCTTTACACACTCAAAACATAATGAGAAATCCATCTAGAAGGAACCTGCCGGAAGGACTCTGCCATTTATCTGTCGGGCGTGTGTGCCGGTAGATGAACTGTGCCATTTAAACCCTAACTTAACTGAAGGAAGCCTGTGATCAGTAAATAAGGGAGGGACATTTTCCCACATTCCATGTTTTCAAAGCAGGTCCACCTATGGGAAGCGTGTGGGGTTCCTACTCTTTGCTATCTACGTCTCACAATGCACCAAGAGAATTTGAGGCTAGCAGGCTCTTCCAGGCGACTGACAGAGTGCAGGGTGTGAGGCGCTAACTGGGGCTTCTGCCTTCCCAGAGACTTACACCTCTGCTAGGCGCATCCTCCTCAGCTCTGGGAGGTCCCATTGTCCTTGGAGGTGCTGAATAAGTAAGTCCCTTGGTAAGTTCGTCTGCTTTCCATCCATGGCCTAAACCCACTAATGCCTGCCATCTCCCCTACTTCACACCAGACCTGGAAAGTGCAGGTGTGTGACCCACAGCTGGACACTGAGATAAGTGGAAACCACTCCCCTCAGATCCCCTCAGTAAACCACCTCAGTTGTGAAATACTTTCCAGTGGGCTCTGAACATGGATGCCTGGGAGAGGTGATGGGGAAGGGGAGCAGGGTGGCTGCTTCAGGAGGGGTAGGAGGCAAAACTCACTGAGGACATCTTCTTCTCAGGCTCTCACACAGTGTCTGGATATACCAGGTCCCTTGCGTGGGGTCTCGGTAGGAAACATAGCTGTCCACAGTGGCCATTCCCAGCAGGAAGTCAGCCTCATCAGGGATGGTTGTCTGTGCATACGACAAGTCTTCTTCTAGAGAGCCTTCGTGTTCATCTGAATCAGTCTCCACAGGTATAGCTTTATGGTAGTTCTCGCCTTGACAAGCCTGAATAAAAAACACTTTGGGTTTTCCAGCAAGGGAGGGGCACTTGGAACCAATGAAGTAGGAGGTCAGCTCGGAGATGGGCACTTCCTCCCCATCTGTGCCATAGATAATGCCCCTGTTTCCATGAGAGAGGATGCAGCAGATGAAGCAGTCTCTGTCCCCGTGGTCTATGCCTTGATAGTACTGCAGCACGTCACAGATCGCTTGTGCTGTGAAGTTTCTGCAAGGTACCGTCTCAAAATGAAGCTCAGTGAAGGTCCCATCCAAAGTCTCTGACAAGTGAAAGAAATAAGAAAAGTCATGTTCTACCATTGTAATTCCCACACTACAGCTGAGAGCTGGAGAAAATAGGGAATCGACATCAGTAGATAAGAGTTTAAGCTTAAAAAACAAGATGTTCCATATTAGTAGCTGGATTCTATACACTTTTAATATTTATTGTCACCAGCTAAAAACATTCTCAGCGGGATCCGACTTGGCTTGCTGGGTGTGGTGCAGATGGGCGGGGTGTGCACGCTCAAACCCGACCACAGAGTCGCAGGCCCGATGTAAGAAAAATGGACTTCAGAAACCAAATCAAATCAAATCAAATCAAATCAATTTTATAGAAATTTTAAACAATTACATGAACAGACATAAAAGGCCTGCAATGTTTTTTCAATACCAAGTGCATGGTAACAACTGATGTAGTCAATGGCCTTAAATTCTGTGGCTAAAAGCCTAGAATTTGCTTAAATAAACAAATCAAATGGTAACAGGGACCAGTGTAGTGTCCTGATGGTCATAATCAGTTTAGGTTGTTTTCTAAACTTCATTCAATTCTTTGAATATCATTTGCAAAAGCTCTTTGATCAAAATTATTAACAGATCAAAGAGCGGGTTGGATGATTTATTACTGTAGTTATAGTCACTTTAATATTCTCACAGTACAAATTGTTTTTTCATCTGATTTGTAATTCTCAGTCCTAGTTTAGATGGACTGAGTAAAAGAATTTCTGGCTAGTTTAACATGTGAAAATGCTCTCTTGTTAAGAGCTCACAATCTGTGTGCAGCATTCAAGAGCACAACCTCACAGACGTGACCCACCATGCCTGTGTGCACCGATGCCAGATGCCAGGGCACTTCTGCCCATGTGTTCTGTGGGTTGCTTTTTGTCTAGCTGAGTCAGAATTAAAGTTCACTGCTGTTCTTCACTGTAAGCCTTTTAGTAAGATTTTCTATTTTAGCACTACATTGTTTTGATTTAAAAAATAATTTGAAACAAAAGCAAAATACATTAACAAATATGTAAGAATGTTCTGTATCTCCACAAGGAAATGTGTTCAAATCCATTTTCTTGAAACATATACTCCCCCTTTTGGAAAAAAAAAACCGGTTTAAGAAATATTTTACTTCTCTGGGCTCTACTATACCTGCGTCAAAATCTGTTCCTTTCCTGTCCTTGATCCTGCAAAGTTTGGGTATATTCTCCCGTGCCTCACTAAAGTCGTAATTGTTGAAGATCAAACAGTACCCTCGAGGCTTGTTTTTCATTTGGTAAACTTTGTCCAGTATCTGCAAAACAAAAACCCAAGTCAGGAGCTTACTCTGCAGGTGCAGCACCAGAGGCGTGGACAGAAAGCTCCCGGCAGGGTCTGGGCACTGCCGGAGCTGGGGGAGGGGCGCTCTCTCCACCGCCTCCTTCGCAGCATCCCTCAGCCTCCGAGCATGCTGCACACTAGGTCACTGTCACCTGCACGGCGCCATGACCGTTGTGCCAGGCTGCCTCCCTCTCCTGCAGAGGGTCTTCGAGGCAGATGAGGGCTCAGCCAGGGACGACTCCGCAGGATGCAGCCTGGTCCCAGGGCAGTCAAAGCCCCTGGCCCCACCCAGTTCCCAGGCCCACGGCAGGGTCTCAGGATGTCATAGGTGTCCTGCTGGCCTTCCTGGTGCTGTGTCAGTGCAGGGTCTCAGCATTTGGCTGGAAGGCCGTGCAGCCCGTGAGATGCAGAAACAGACTCCAGGACAGGAAGCCGGGTTCCTGGCTTTGTGTCTTCCTGACCTGAAGACTCTGGGCAGGTTACCTAATCAATCCATCCTGTCTCGGTACGCTTGCTAAGGCATCAAGTACTTTATTAAGTACTGAGTGAGTCTCTCTACTCTTTACTGCTACTAATAAGTGTATGTACCAGGATACTGCAATATTGTGGTTGACTGAGATATTAAGACTCAGCTCTAGCGGATTGGTGGGATAGTGCTAACAGAGTGGCACTGCTGCCTCAGAGTGCCACGTCACTCCAGTTAACCCTGGATCTGCGGAGGAAGGAGGGAGGGATGGTGACTCCCTCAGGTGCCCACATCAGCAAATCGCCTCTCAAACCTAACTCAGGCGTCCCCAGCTCTTGCACTCCTGGCCACTGGTGGGGAGTGGGCCAAGGACTGCACTGTACCTGGTGAGTTCCCAGGTTCTGTCCAGAAGGGAGGCCTTTCTACTGACTCCCACGATGACAGCAGAGACAACAAAGCATGTTTATCACTTACATTCCACCTCAGAGAAGACATTTTAAACGTTGAGCTAAAAGGCACTTTTGCCATCCGTGCCTGCTAGACCCTCCCCAAGGCCCTCTCCACTGTGGGTGACATGGCTAGAGACAGGAGGAACCCCACCACTGACTCTAGCTTCAAAACAAAACTGCAACACACAGAAGCCTGGAGAGTCACATTTTTAAAAAATTGAAGTCTACTTTTTAACTTGCCCTTTTGTAGGTTTTTTCTGCAGTGCTCAGATTTTTCAATAAATCTACACCCTGTATTGGCTTATCTGGAAGCAAGCAAGAAAGAAAGAAAGAAAGAAGGAAGGAAGGAAGGAAGGAAGGAAGGAAGGGGAAAAGGAAAAGGAAAGAAAAATCTAACAAGTACAAGAAGCAGAATCTGCACTGTGCAAGGGCGACTCGGAGGCGCCCCATACCTGCAACTCATCCTGCTCTTCCTGAGGGTCTGGCACGTCCAGCACATCAAAGGCCTCCTCTTCTACAAGTGAGAAGACAGACACAGTGAGGCATGCGCGGCTCAGAGCTGCCAGCACCCAGGGAAGCTTCCAAACCGGAGGCCAGCAGGCGGCACACCCAGGGGCTTCCGGAGACCCAGGCACAGACCACCTCAACACCGGTGGGAGAACCAGGGCCAGGAAGGGCTGTGCTCTTATGTTCTGCCACATCGCCAAGCTGAATTTTGTGGCACTGTGAGACATTCGTTAGTGGAACCGCTAGAACAGGGTGAATGACTGATTGAAAAGCACGAAAGTGCCCATCAAGCCCCGGCTCAAGCAGGCGTGCACGGGGAAGAACCACCACACGGACGGTGCAGAGGTTCCCCCTTAAGGGGAGTTGCTCCAACATGTGCTGCACATCTGCACACAAGGAGCCGGCGTGAAAACAGCACACACATTAACAATAGTAATAGTTATGTTTAAAGGGGATGGAATTAATGGGATTTTTAAATTCCTCTCTGAATTTGTAATCATTCTCACGAGTATGTATAATTTTATAATCAGAAAGAAGATGTGATTAATCAGAGTTTTGCAGGAGTCCTTCAGAGCTCCTTCCACATGTCCCCTCTTGCTTCCCTGGGGGGACAAGGGCAGGGACTGGCCCGATTCCTCTCTGGAACAAGAAGAGGGACTTGGCTGCAGGATCTGAAGGCTGAGGCGGGCAGATCCCGGGGCTCGGACGGGGAGAAGAATTGCTCACACTCAGCCAAGGGACCTCTGACCAGCAGAGGAGACAGAATTTTGTTTTTGAAAGAAAAAGTGACTTAATCATGGAAGTTCTGAAAAACAATTCAAATATGGCAGCACATGTCAAAGGGAAGGGAAGAACCCACAAGAGAAAAGATACCACCAACCAGCTCTGTGCTTATTTCAAATGTGCCTGCCCAGGGGTGTCGGGGCTGTGGCCTGGCCATGTTTTTCGTCACCAGTGGCTCTCATCCTGCTATTGGGATATAGCTGAAGGTCACGGGAAGGACGAGGGAGGGCATCAGAGTGTGGCTGACAGCATATCTTGAGAATCCGAGCATTACCATTTGAAAATGTGTCTGGACTTGGTTCAGGTCTCATTCTTTTCTCTGAATTAAAAAGAGAAAAACACCAGACAGGTGAGGAGATCAGCGAGGCCCTGTCAGCTCGGGACCATGACTGCCGATGGCGTGGCCACAAGTTCCCACCTCCGTGCAGCTCCTCGTAGTGGCTGATCTTCGTCAGCAGGCTCTTGTTGACATGGTCACAGATTTCTTTCAGAGTGTCCAAGTTCTCCGGCCCAAGGATGACCCTCTTCTCCATCTCTATGAAGATATCCAGCAAGCTCTGGGGAAGAAGAAACAGCGAGAAGCCTGGACTGGGCCACATTGGCTTTTAGAGGAGATAGTTTTACTTTTTCCCCAAACCAAAGGCCCACCTCACTTCCCGAGAGACCCCAGCCCCATCAGCATCCTGCAGCAGGAGGGTGAAGGAAGTGGTTGTGTGCTTCCCACCCCCAAAGAAGTAAGAGGACAGAGAAGCCACATCAGGTGTCAGCAGGTCAGTCCCCAGGCACAGTGCTCGGACTGTCTGTAGAAGCAACTGTGGGACTACCTTACACCCCAGCATAGCCTCTAACACCCAATCTACCTCCTATCTGAATTAACTCACACACGTGAGACACGCTAAAGACAAAGACAGATACCACACACACACAAACGCACACACACAGAAATGCAGACACATACAGGTGGGGATACGCACATCACAGGCACCACACACTCAGACACTACCACACACAGGCACTAGACACACACAGACAATACAAAACAGGCAGACGCACAAACCATACACAGAGTGACACAAACACACACACAGACACACATCGCACGCACACAGAGCTGTCTCCAACATTCTGTGGGGAAGCATCACAGGCCACCACCCTTTGTGTCCCCGAGTCCCACACGGCTGAGCTGCTGGCGCCTCTTCCTGCTGCCCCTCACTCCACCCACCACGGATGAGGGTCTGGGCCTGCAGCTTTCCTGCCCCTGGCTGAGATGTGAGCGTCCAGGGGCTTTCTCCCGACCGGCCCCTCTCTTTGGTCTCTGGAATCCCTGGGCTGAACAGCCCTCAGGGCTGCATCACAAGAGATGCCGGATCTTACCATGTTGTCGTCCAGCTTACACTTGGAGATCTCTTTGTTCAAGAGAAACTTAAAACACCTCAACTCGGTTTTGGTTACATCTTCTGCAATTCGAAGAAGCATGACCCTGTGCAGGGAAAGACACGCTCTAGAACAACCACATTGCCTCCCATCTGCCACCTGTGCACAGTGGTGCTGATCCGGGGCCTCCCTTTGTGACAGAGCCAGTTAGAGACGAGACTCAGACATGGAGTTCTTGGAAAGAGACTGGCAGAGTGACGCTGAGGTCCACCCTGAACAATTTAAATTTCACCCTGTTTTTCAGTTAATTTCAGCTAAATGAATCTTGCTTGTCCTCCATCTTTCATTATAAAATCAAGATCTTATGGCAACAGAAAAAAGTGTTAGCTTTTGGAAATTATACTCTTCACATTGATCTTCAAGCTGGATCGTCACCTCCCCCACTAAAACCTGTCAGTGTTCTCTGAGTCGTTGCCCCCGGGAAGAAGGCCGACATCTGGTCCTGGGACACCGACAGTAAGCACCAGCACCACAGCCTCAGACTCTAGCACCCAAGGGCCAGATGTTCATGCACCAGCCATCCTCCCAGTCCCTCCGCTCAGCCCACTTAGCCTTAGTGGTCACTTGGTACCGCCTGAGTGTCCCTGGGGCCGCATCCGCACCATCCCTTCTCCGCACTCTCTCTACAAGGACCACCCACGCCCGTCATCGTCCATGCATGCAGTTGCCCGGGTCTCCTGCTGGCTGGGCTCCGTGAGCCCTGAGGGATGCGAGGTGACTGTTGGAGCACAGGACACCCAGGCCACTGGTGCTAGACTTAGGTTCCACCATTCCGGAGCTGTGCAACCTTACAAGTGTTGTACCTTTTTCCTCATCTTTTGATGGGAGATAATTATACAGCTACATAGCAGGAGGCAGGTGTCAAGGATTCCAGGGGAAAATTTCTAAGAATTACAGTTACTGAATGGTGGAGGTATGTTCTGACAATGCGTTGTTGGGCCATTTCTTCTTTTTGCAAACATAAAATGTCCCTTACATGATATCACCAGGCAATACAGTCTAGGGGACCACACCCTGAACTGACTGATTAGTGACAAAGCACCTGGCTGTCCCTAATCCAGTCTTGGGCAACATACAGTGTTTGATCAGTGATGGGCATTATTTCTTCCTGACTTATGCCTGGCACATTCAGGCTTTTCGAATATGCTTGTTGAATGGGTAAACAAAGTAATTGTTTATCAACCAGCAAACCTTTTAATACTGTGGTATAAAAGAAAATAACGTTGATACAAAAATATGTTGACTTAAAATCAAATTTAAAATTTAGAATTCTGGCTAGGCATGGTGGTGCATGCCTGTAATTCCAGCATTTGGGAGACTGAGGCGGGAGAATGGCCATGAGTACAAGGCCAGCCTGGGGTACAAAGTGAGACCCTGTCTCAAATAAATCAATAATTCAATAAATAAAATTCTGAAAATAAAAATAGTATTCAATATAATCATCTGCTACATCTGTCTTCTCAAAAATCTCTATCCTAGAATATTTCTCTAAAACTTTCTCAATTTACCACAAGATCAAATCCAACCAAATACTACTATGACTCTTAACTTTATTCCTTTTTTTTTTCTTTTCTTTTTTTTTTTTTTTTTGTTGCTGGGGATCAAACTCAGGGCCTTGCGCTTGCTAGGCAAGTGCTCTACCGCTGAGCTAAATCCCAGCCCCATTCTTTAAGGTATTCTACTTTCTTGTTTCCTGAAACCTACAGGCTTTCTTGTCCAGTAATAAACCTGGATGGTCTATAAAATACTATTTTTATAGGCAGCAATTATAATTTGAAATAAAACATTTATTTTTTGGCACCTGGCTAATATTCAACAACAGTGAACAAGCAGCAGATGGTGATTTTGCTAACCCTTTAAAAAAATTTTTTTTATCAGTCCATGTTTGCAGTACATAATGATTGCATTCCTCATGGGGAGTTGGTACATGTACATAACACATCTTAATTCTTTTTATGTCCCCTTTCCCCTTCTCTTCCCTCCCCCTTCCCTCACTTCTTGGTCCCCTTCCCATTTGCAAAAGATTTATGTCTCAGTTTCCTATCATCTGCCTTTTATTTTGCTCTTTAATTTATTTATACTTTGGATTTCTCATATAAGAGAAACCACGCAGTATTTTAAGTTTGTATGACTGATTTACTTCACTCAGCATTATGATCTCAGGATGCACCCATTTTTCCACAAATGACTCAAGCCCACCGTCCACAGCAGAGCAGCGGTCTATGCTGTACAGAGACTGCACTTCCCTTATCCACTGGCCTGCTGATGGGCATGAAGGCCGCTTCCAAGATTTAACTATTATGAGCTGTGCTGCTATAACCACAGGTGTGCATGAGTCACCGTAACTTCTTAGAAGGCGAATAGCTGGGTCAAATGAGATTTCCAGTTTTAGTTTCCTCATGTCTATGCTGATTTCCACAGTGATTGTACCAGTTTACATCACCACCAACAGTATAGAAGGGATCCTTCCTCCCCACATCTTCACCTATGCTGACCTTTTTGTCTCCAAGCCAAGTGGTGAGTTTAGCAGACAGACTCTGCCCTGCTCGGGGACCCTGCCCTGCTACAGAAGGGTGTGATGACACTGGCATGGTAGTTTGCCTCAGCTCAGCTCACACAGTAGGAGTGGAGTCTTCACAAGACCAAGAAGGTGGCGCAAGATCAGAGCCCCTGCACCCCAGCTTCCCTAGTTCTGGGGCTATCATTTTTCAGGGTGAATTGGTGTCTTAATGAATAAGCTCCTTATAAAGACTTCACACGTCTAGAAAGCCAAAGCCCAAAGCTCTGGGGACCTGATTGACCAGTGTCCTCCCTCCCACAAAGAGTCATGCCTACCCTGAACCTGTGTTGTGATGCATTTGGGAAAAGAGTCTTCACAGATAAAATCTCATCAAGGTGCACTGGATTAGGGTGGGCCCCAAGCCAACACCTGGTCCTCACACAAAGAGGGAAATTCAGACGGACAGGGAAGGGAAGGGAGGCTGGAGAATGGGTCCATGAGCACCACAGACTGGAGCAAACACAGGCAGGCCTCCCTCTGAGCCCCAAAAAACCAGCACCCCAGAGCACTCATCATTTAAACCCACACATGGCAAGGCCATGCCGGAGCCTCAGTCTCACTGGGACCAGCTCCAGCAGGCTTCCACAGCACATTGGGGCTTCAGGGGGAGGCAGGGACCCTCACCCAGCGGATGGGCACAGGGGCAGGCAGGATGGGCGTTGGAAGGTGGAGGCACCAAATGAGAGGAGGCGAAGGACAGAGGGAGGGAATGAGAACATTTAAACAAACTCTGTTTTAATTTCAGCATACTGGTAGGTAATGTTTCATTCACTTTGAAAAATAAATTTTATCTTAAGGTTTTAGCATTTTTTCTCTGAATTATAATAAGATCCCTACATTTCTTAATCTGGCCCTGCAGGGCCACTCTCCCCAGGCCTCTGCAGCCCACCACGTAGACAGCGTGATGGGCCAGCTGCAGGCTGTGTCCAGTGGACTCGCACCTCTGGCCCGGAAGAGTCACTGCTCACCTGTAGTCAGAAATCTGGGCCTTCCCAGCGGTCTGGAGCGTCTCCTCCATCTCCTCCCGGCTAGCGTTGAGGTAGGTGGCCAGCAGGTCCAGCCTGTTGATTCGGAAAAGCAGCTCTTTCAAGAAGGACAGATTGCCTTCCTCTACCATCCTCTTCTCCTGCAGTCTCTGGAACAGCATCCAGGCATCCGTGATGGGCTCCTGCTTCCGCTGAGGGATGTGGTCCAGGCTCAGGAACTTGAGGGAGGCCAGCTCGTCACTGTCCAGCTGCTCCCCAATCTCATAAAGGCACGTGCTGAAATCCATGCTCCTCGAGCGGCGGCAAAACGGAGCCGCGACCTGGGTGAGACACAGCGCTGTGTTCAGGAGGGAAGAAGGGTGCCGTCCACCAGAGTGTCCTTCACCAGATGGGACTGTGGCAGAGCTGGCACCAGGGTACCGGCAGCAGGGACAGAGACTGAGAGGCTCTGACTCAGCCCGGAACAGGGCTTCCTGGAGGGAAGGGACCTGGGGCAGGAAGGAAAATGCCTGAGGAAAAAACCACAGCAAAAGATGGAGGTGAGGTCAGGCGCCAGGGCGCACGCCTGTAGTCTCAACACTCAGGAGGCTGAGGCAGGAGGATCGCTATGAGTTTGAGGCCAGCCTGGACTACATAGTGAGTTTAAGTCCAGCCTGAATTACAGAGTGAGGCTCTGTATTTAAAAAAAAAAAAAAAAAAAAGGAGGTGAGAACTTCAAGGACATTTCAGATAGGGACCAGGCATTTCAGAGCAGTAAACACAAAGGGTCTGGGTCAAAGAATGGGGACAGAGAGATGGAGATGTAGCCAGGAACCAATGACAAAGGCCTTGTGCTGTGGGACAAGGGGCTCGGGCTTCATCTCAGGGATGGCGGGGAACAAAGAGAGGAATATAAAAGAACAATGCCATGGATTTGGGATCAACGTTGGAAGAGTTGGAGACAGGGAACCTACCACGACCTGTGTGGGGGTGGTGTGTAGTGGTGGAGGGCAGGCATGGAGGGCCGACCAGAACCAGGGTGGTGGGAGGTTCAAGCCATGCCCTCCATGATAGCCTCAGGACCAGCACTGACAGCTGATCAGGAAGCCCAGGCGGGAAGTGAACCAGGAGCCCTGACAGCCCTTCCGGCTGCATGGTCTCTAACTCAGTCTGGGGTACTTCCCATGTGTCCGTGTTTAAACAGGAGAAGGCCGTGTCGCAGGAACCCCCACTCCAAGCAGCAGCTCTGATCCTGAGCTCTGCCCTCCCCTGAGCCCTCGGCCCTGGCGGCCTCAATGGGCTCCTCCTCCACCCTCCTGAGCTGCCCACAGTGGATGGAGCTGAGTTTGTACTGCACCCTGGTGGACAGCACCAGCCTTCACTGTGAGTGAGCACTGGCTGTGACGCCCACCACCTGCCTTGGACAGCTCCCATCCCCACAGCTCCTCCTGATGTGCTCAGAACACTGTCTCTAATGCTGTTGCATAGTCAATCTAGAGTAACGTCCAGCAGCTGCCAAGTACCCGATGGCGCCAGGGCATGGGGCCCGAGCTCCCCTCTCCCGCCCCTCTGTCCCAGGGCCCCAGTTGTGGAAGTGAGTGGTGGTTCTCAGGCTCGCCGTCCTCAAGAAGTGACCCAGGGACAGCGCCTGTGGGAGAACCTCGAACCAGAAAACCTCGGCGTCCCTCCCAGCTCTGTCACGTCTGTTACGATCAAGGACCTGCATCCTCGTTCAGACGCGCTTTCTGGACAGGGGAAACTGGCTGGCATGTGGCGCCTTTGGGTGTCTTGCTTAATCTCAACAACCTTGACCGAGGGCCGTTTCTGTCCTGTACCACAGTGAATATGTGCCTGAGTCCTCAAGCCCCTGTGGCCTCCAACGTTCGTGGATGAAAACACCAGCCTCGACCCTACGGATCACCAGCTGTGACCACGTGATTAGAGAGCCATGTGCTTTCTCTGTCTGGTAGGAAAAAAATACTTTTCATTTTGCACCTTAGAATAAGCATTAATATTTTTAAGTGGCCCAAACACTTTGAAAACTTTAATTTTCCCTTTCAAAAATAACTTTTCTCCTTCTGGTTACTGTAGCAGCTATTTCTGTATGAAAATTGAAAATACAGTAAACTAGCAAATGGTCACAGTTAACCATTATCACACACAGCTCCACTGACACACAGGCTGAATTGCACTCCACGCACACGCGTGCACCCACTTCTGGGACTTTCCGCTTCATACTGAGAGTGAACATTTACCCACCATTATACATTCTTCCGTGGCACATCTTCAGTGCTTCTTGATTTATAGATACAAATATAGCAAAGTTTATTGGTAGCAATTTTCTGCATCTTCACTGTTGTTAAAAATAATACTGCAGAGTGAGATGGTATCTTAGTGTTGTTTTGATCTGCATCTCTCGAATGACCAATGATGTTGAACATTTTTTCATATATTTATTTGCCATTTTTATTTCTTCATCTGAGAAATGTTTATTCATTTCAGATGCCCATTTTTGCATAGGGTCTTTAAATTTGGGAGGTTTGATCTTTTTGAG
>PVJO010030372.1:0-15601 GCA_004026905.1 Hystrix cristata | reverse complement strand
TCCACCCATGATACAAACTCAGAAGAAAACAGGCCCAGAATGACTCATCCTGATCTGACAAAAGCCACGTATGAGCCTGTATCCCAGCACTCCAGAGGCTGGGGGAGAAGATCACTGTGTGTTCACGGCCAGCCTCGGCATCCAGCCTGAACTACACAGTGAGACCTTATCTCAAAAACAAAACAAAACAAATAAACAAAAAACCATGTATGACAAACATACTGCCAACACCATACTGAATGGGGAAAACTGAAAGATTTCCTCTAGAGTCAGGAACAAGACAAAGATGCCCACTATCACCACTCTTCTTCAATATAACACTCAAAATGTTAGCCAGAGAAATCAGGCAAGAGAAACAAATAGATGTTATACATATAGGAAAGACATCAAACTATGTCTTGCAGATGACATAATCCTTTACATAGACCAAAAGTTGCACTAAAAGAATCCTGGAATTAATAACAAAATCTAGCCTGTAGTTTTTTTAGTTGAATCTTTGTATGATTGTGAATCAAGGTAATGGGAGTTTCCAGGAATCGGTTTGGCTATACTCTTTCCCTTTCAATTTCATTGGTTCCAGGCCTTTTCTCAGGGTAAGTTTTTATTATGATTATTATTACTTCCTCAATATCATTGTCTGGTATTGTATTATTCAGATTTTTTATATCTTGATTCAGTTTTGGTAATTCATATGTATTTAGAAATCTATCCATTTCTTCTGGATTCTTCAATTTATTGGAGCACAGGTTTTCAGAGTAGTTACTAAAAATCTTCTGAATTTCAGTGGTGTCCCTTGTGACTTCACCTTTTTCATTTCTAATTGCACTGAGATGGGTCTTTTACCTTTTTTTGTAAGATTGGCTAAGGGTTTCTCTATCTTACTATGTCAAAAAACGAGCTCTTTGCCTCACTGAATTCTTTCCATTGTTTTTAATTCTCAATTTCATTCATTTCTGCTTGATTTTTTAGTTTCCTTCCTTGTACTAGTTTTGGATTTGGATTGTTCTAGGACCTTGAGTTGAATCATTAGGTTATTTAATTGGGCGTTTTTCTTTTTGGCAGGTATCACTATGTAGTTTAGGTTGGCCTTGAACTCACTATGTAGCCTAGGCTGGCTTCAAATTCATGGTAATCCTCCTGCCTCAGCACCCCGAGTGCTGGAATTACAGGTGTGTGCCACCAGTCTCAGCTCACTCTGCTTTTCTGATACGGAAATTCACCACTATAAACTTCCACTTTAGGACTGCTTTCATTGTGTCCTGTAGACTCTGGTATACTATACGGGCATTATCATTTAATTCCTCCTTGATTTCTTCTGTAACCCACTAATTAATTAGGAGTATATTTTTAAATCTGCTTGTGGTTACCTGCAAGGGTGAGGCAGGAGGATTGTTGTGAGTTTGAGGACAACCTGAATTACAGAGTGAGGCCCTGTTTAAAAAAAAAAAAAGAAAGAAAGAAAAAAGAATTGCTATGGAACTAAATTAGTTGAAATTTCCAAATAGTCCTAATAAGATGGTCAGTTTCATGCATATATTAAATGCCAACTTTAGGCGTTTACACTTGACTCTGCAATCATAACACCAATGACACTGATATGAGAATAATTAAATTAAATTAAATGCAGGCCTGTGTTTTTCTAAAGTAGAAAAAATACAGGAATCACTACCATTCAATCATAAGTCCCACAAATCCCATATTAGGCAGGTGAATTACCCACAAAGAGGCTACCATCTCGACCTAATTTTTTTTTTTTCCTTTCTGGTTCTGGGAGTTGAATCCAGGATATTGGCCCTGAGCTACATCTCCAGCCCTCTTTTATTATAGGTCAAGGTCTTGGTAAATTGATCAGGATGGCCTCGAACTTGTGATCCTTCTGTCTCAGCATCCCTAGTCACTGGGATTTTAGTTATGACCCACCACATCTAAATCTGTGAAAGGAGACGGACAAAACAGCCTATAGCCTAATTTGTACATGACTTTGTCACAGCCAGGAAGCATTCCTGAATTAAAGGACATTAACAAATATTAGGCAGTGCCTGTAAAAGCCAATGTATACAATATATACTATGCATAAATCTCCCTCACTACACACACACACACAGACCTTTTAGTACAACCAGTAGAGTTTGAAGAGACACATGACTCTTTAAGACTGGGGATGGAGCATAGTCGTTGCACAGTGCTTGCCCAGTGTGTGCAAGGTCACAGGTTCAGTACCGAAGGGAAAATTTTTCTTGGCAACATTTTTACACACTTTATCTCCTTTGATCCTGAAATGGCAAATTATACTATTCCAGTGCTATGAAGAAAGAAGATGAGGCTCTGTGAAACTTAGGGAACATCCTCAGGGACATACATACATTAAGAACTCTTGATATTTAGCATATAATCAGGCCTTTTGATACGAAAAGTGGTGTTTTCTATTCTGAAGGTAGGAGAAGTGTGATTAAAGTTGTTTGCCTCCTGTCTCAGACAAAGGCAGAGTATTAAGTACTGACTTAACTGCAATACCTACTATTAGTTACCTAATTTTCAGATAATCCACTTCCAAAAATCTGTAAGTTTCCAAAAAATAGGTACACTTAGAAAGGTTGATAATATATAAAAAGGAACATAAGAAAGACAGGTCATAAAATCTTCAAGTCTATGAGTCCATAAAACATATTAAATTTCTGATTAGAATTTATTTTTATAGCAGGAGTCTACAACTTTAGTAGTCAGAATAGTTTCAGTATTTAAGGCCACATAAAAACACAAATTAGGTATTTTTTCCAAAAATTGTATGAATTAGGATTGTTACCTACTTTTTAGACTTTGACAGATTAAGCATTTACTATAAAGATACAATTAATTTACTTATACACTTTAGAATATTTCAGAACGAACTTGTGAGTAGCATTTAAATAATTATTAGAAAACAAGATTTGAAAATGTTGATGAAATCAATAAGATCATTCAAAATAGAAACAATACATTAGGAAGGGAAGCATGTACTAGGTAAAATACATTATTTTATCGTTTTGAAGAAATAGCTGAAAAATTCTATGTTGAATGTTCTTGATCATTTAAAGTATCAGATACTAAATTCTTATCTTACAATAACACTAAAACTAACCCTATATGAAACTTTAGAATTATATTTCCAACTTGATTACAAATGTAAGACCAACACCTCTCCCGACCTCTGTTGTGTTTGTGGTCCCTCCCATGCACAACCTCTCATGATGCTCAAATTAGTTCACACATGCAAAATGGCTTAGGAAAAACAAAGCTGTATACAACACAGGTGGCTCTCCACATCTTCCAGTTCTGCATATGTAGACTGAACCATTCTCACATGGAAAGAATTTTTCCCTTGTCCTCAGTCCCTAAACAATACAGTGTGGCTATGTATATGCCATTACACTGTTAGGTATTACAAATAATCCAGAAATGATATAATATGTATGAGAGGAAGTGTCTAGGTTATATGCAAATACTATGTCATTTTACATGCGGGATCTGAAAATTTATGAATCTGAGTATTCATGAGACTCCTAGACCCACTTCTCTAAGTACACTGAGGAAATGACTGTATAGACATTATTCTCATTATATATGGCCTACAGATAAACAAAAATGTGTAGGTTGTAAGTGAAAAACTCTTTTTATCTACTTGACAAAATGATTTTATAGCTCAACATTGACAATAACCTGAAAGACAGAGAACTTGTTCTTCCAGTACTGAAATACATTCCAAAAATACCCTATTGAAAAGGCAGACTGAAGCCAGATGTGGCAGTATATGCCTGTAATCTCAGTACTCTGGGCCCTGAGTTAGGAGGATCGCAAGTTTGAGCCCAGCCTGGTTAATTTAGTGACGCAGCAAGAGCCTGTCTCAAAAAAAAAAAAAAAAAGTGACTGACCACATGCATTTACTTGCTTTCCCTTCCTAAACCAATTAAAACAACAATAAAGGAATAAAACAAAAAGTAATCTACTAATTTCTAAATGCACATCTAAAGTAGAGACAAGGGTAAACAAAGGACTTCAGTGAATTTTTCTGACAGAAGAGAAAGTAGTAACCTAAGTAACCAAAAGAGGAATGCAAAAATGAGGCAATTGGGGTTGGGGATTTAGCTCAGTGGTAGAGCGCTTGCCTAGAAAGCACAAGGCCCAGAGTTCAGTCCCCGCACCACCCCTCCAAAATGGGGCAAGTACTTCCTAGTGTCAATCTAGGTTCCTCCCTACTCTGCCTCACTTAGAGCTGCTGTGGCTGCCAGGCCTCTGCAGACGGAGACAGTGCCTCAGTCTAAGGCGTCACTCCCTGCTCAGTGGGACTGTGGTCTGGGTCACCCTCGACGTCTACACTATGCCAGCGCACTCTAAGAACATGGACATCAGATGTGTCAAGATTATGACCTAGTTCAAATAGCTGCTTGCCACTTAATTTATTTTTTTTTTCCTGCTTGTTCTTCTTTTATCTGTTTTTTTTAGTTTTCAAAAGTTATGCACCCCCCTTGGCCTTCCAACGTGAAGTCTCAATTGTAGCAGGGGTGCCATGAGGTAATTGCTCCTCTGCTTCTTTTTCTTTTAGTTTTTCTTCCTCTCCTCATGTTTATCTGATCCACTATTTCATTTTTTTTGTACTGCTGTCACTAGAGTAAAGATCATATTCACATCGAGATCTTCAGCCTGCAATGCTAATACATTCTAAATGTCTGTAACTTCATTATCTTCTAGATTTTCGGCGGGGAGTATTTCATAAGGAGGAGCTGCATCTGGGCATTTCCCCCTCTATGTAAACTTGAGGGCAGTCTGAACAGTTTCACCATTTTCTCCAGCTTGGATGCCACTGTAGTGGTGAAGCTGGGTAGGCTGTCTAATAACACTGTGAAGGAGTTGGGGTAGAACGACTCCAGAGCCTCCAGCTCGCTTCCCTGCTCCTCGCTGCTGTCGCTGCCGCCCTTGCTGTTGCCCGGAGATCACAAGGACACTCAGGCAGCACACTATAACCGAGTGTGAGCCCCTGAGTCCACATGTTGAGTCACTGAATGCCAAGTTTTTTTCCCTTGCTCACCAACACAGTGCACACACACACACACACACAACTTCTAATTCCCCAAGAGGACTAGAAGATTCTTCTCTAGAGACTACATACCAAAAACCCTAGAGAAAACGAATATGTCACTCAAGATTGCAAAAGGAGAGCTCCCTGTCTACAACATTCATTAGTTGACAAGTTCATTCAAGCGTAGAAAGCTTTGAATTTACTTCATTATAGTCTTACTCATAAATATAAATGGAGAGCCAGAGATCACTAAACAGCTGAAGAAAGTTTCTCTCAAGAAAGACCTCTGTCAACCAGGCGTGGTGGAACATGCCTGTAATTCCAGTGCTCTAGGAGTCGGAGGCAGGAAAATCACAGATTTGAGCCCAGCCTGGGCTATTTACTATTTAGTGAAACTTGTGTCAGAATTTTAAAATGAAGGGCTGGAGTTGAAGCCCAGTGCAAAGACCTTCAATCTGCAGCACTGAAAGAAAACAGGAGGAGAAGGAAGAAGAAGAGGGAGGAGGGAACCAGAGGGGAGGGGAGGACAGAGGGTAAGACAGGGGAGGGCAGTTCTTTTGAGAAGCTGGGTATGGTAGAGCATGTCTATAATCCTAGTACTAAGGAGGCTGAGGCAAGAAGATTGAGAGTTTGTGGAAAAACAAACAAAAATCCCCAAAAAACAAAAGACAGACTTCTGAACTAAACCAGAAAACACACACACACACACACACACACACACACACACACACACACACAGGTGCGCGCACACACGCAGCAGGAAACAAAGATAATATAGGGAAGAAAAGAAAGCAAAACAACACTTTAAAATCCTCAGAGACCTAAAATACTGCTTCCATGGGAAAAAAATACAGAATATCACTAAGAAAAAAATAATAAAAGAATAAGAAAGAATCCTCGGTGGTGGTGGTGGTGGGGTAATAGGGTAGCTAAAACTTTTTAAACACTGAATAAAATGAGCCAGCCATGATGATGCACACATGCAATCCCAGCCCTCCGAGCAGTCAAGACAGGAGGATCACAAACTCAAGCCCAGTGTGGGTAATTTAGCGACTGTATGAAACCCTGTCTCAAAATAAATAAAAAAGGGCTTGGGGAACTTCTCAATGTGAAGGCCTTGGCTTCAATCCCCAGAGGAGAGGGAGGCGGGAGTAAGCTAGAGACAGACAAATGGCAGAGGGGTGGATTAGAGCAGGTTTCTCAAGAGCAGCAAAGCAAGTAGAAGACCAAGACCCACATTGGAAGATAAACGAAGGCAGGCCCCAGATGTCAGGTGCACAGGGGAAGCCATTCTAATTTCGGACAGAAGATGAAGGGCTCTGGAAGGAAATCTCCAAGGGGAAGAACACAGCTGGTGTGTTCAGCATAGTACTATACTCAGTCACACAACAGAAATGTTAGAGCAGTTGGGGGAAAAGTCAATAGTAGATATTCTTAAAATTAGATAATAAAAATCACAGCCATTACACTGCATTCTTGGTTTGTGACAATGCACTCTCATCTCTGCCTGTCTTCATATTGTCTTCTCTTCTGTGTTTATATTTAATCTTCCTCTGCCTCTCCCTTCAAAAGTAACCTGTGATGACATCTAGGACCCTCCCAGATAATTAAGAACAACCTCATCTCAAATCCTTAATGAAGTCACATCTACGAAAACTTACCTATATGAGGTAACACTCACACATTCTGGGGAATAGGCCTATTATCTCTGGGAGTTGTCATTCAGTGCAATGCAATCAAAATGGCACTTCAAATCTACACAAAAGGGATATGTTACCCAATAAGCAACGTTAGGTAATTTGCTATCTGGTTGGAAAAAAATTATTTTGATACTTAGACATTTTAAGAATGGTTAAAAATTAAATGCTAAAATCTTAAAATGGTTCTACATGAAAATGTAGGTGAATGTTTTATAAATTTGGGGTCAGAAATCTTCCTAACATGAGAGTAGGCAAGGAAATCATGTAAGAAATGACTTACTAGACATCATGAAAATTTAAAACTTACACGCAGTATAAGAAATGGATTGATTATAAGTAACTTTTGAAATATCCGACTGGGTACCATAGCGGGAGAAATAGTTGATTTTTTTTAAATAGGGAACTATTATAACTCAGTAATGAAAAGACAAATTCACTATCTGAAAAATAAGGACAAAATAAGAATAAGCAATTCACAAAAGAACTTCCAAGCACAAAGGCCCACATCTCATAGCACCAACACCAATAAGTACACGACAGATAGAATGAAATTTGCATCAAGAGAACATCCAAATCCAACATACATATCCTCTAATTTCAGACAGACTCAGTCTAGGCAACATCATTAAGTTTGGAAGAACCACAGGAGGAATTAATCACTAACTTGAACAGATGAGGTGCTGAAGGGATTGCTGGCAGAGTTATGGAAGAAGCAGACAACATCTTACTTGTTGCCTATCTCCCTACCACTGGTTGGAAAAAAGACAACCAAGGAAGGGATTACAGTGTTTTGGGGGGAATAAATCTTTGCAACTCTTCTGGTTTCCACGAAAGGGACTCTCCACAAACAGTTCCTGCCTCTTGTCCTTTCTCTGTGAGAAACCTGACTGATGACCTTACCATCAGTCCACGTTCCCCAATAGGACAGAACTACCACATTTCTTGATTGTGCAGAGGCAATTTATCAAAGGTCTTAAAATTGGGGAATCTGGATCCTTTTTTTATCTCTCACTTCTTATAATCTACAAAAGGAAAAAGTCTTCTAGGGTGTATTCTGAAGACTCAAATGTTCATTTGGGAGGGCCATTCCAAAGTCTGAACTGGAGGACAGAAGAACCAGACCACAGGTACCACACGTCCTCCCACAGCTCTCTCAATAACAACACTGACATCTTTATGTCCATTTGCCTCGAACTTTTGGGTTCAGTCTCAGGAAGTGGGTGAGGAACAGGAAAGCAGTATCATGTAACTGGGCTCCCCAAAATCCACAGTGGCCAGAACATTTTTAATTTTCCATGTCTAGAGACAAGAAATGGCCATGAGGAAAACAGAAGCAGGAATGTGGACAACCTTGCATATGAGACCAAAGTAAATTCATCATAGATCTACTAGCCTCAACCTGCCTCTTGCGCCAATGATTAACACATGCTAAGGAAAAGAGCCTAGAAAAAACATCTGAGCACGGCACCAAGCAGCCAGTTACTGAACAGAGACCACAACAATCAGCATCCAGCCTCCTATCTCAGAGTCCAAGGCAATTACTCCAATTGCAACGTAAATTGCAATGTATACGATGACTTCACCGTATACATCATTCTTGGACAAAGAATAGGCCAGAATAGAATTGCTCTATTCAATAATAAATAACATGCAAAAATAAGTAACATGAAAAAATAGCTCTGCAAGAAAAAAAGGAGGAATCACTGTAACATGAAGAGAAAAAATATATTTTAAAAATTGCCACTCCATAAAAGTTTAAAGAATGTGTCTGCATGCAAATGGAGTATAACTCCATATAATAGACCAAAAAAGGAAGAGAGATGAAAAAGATTTTAAAAACTACTGAATTTGAAACTGCATTAGAAGAAACAAGTAGAATGGATACTTCAGAAAATCAAGTTAATAGCATGGAGAGCAAGACTAGGGAAGGAATTTTTAAAATGAAGAGTACGAAGTAGTTTCCTTTTGAATACTCCCTACTTGTCCAGAGTCTGTCTGTCTGTCTGTCTCTCCCTCCTTCCCCCCTTCTTTCCCCATGTTCAAATAAGTTGCTTTTAAGAAAAAATGAAGATTACAAGGTAAAAGTGATTAGAGCTGAACAATGTGGTTAGATAAAATCAAGAATAGATTTGGAAGATAAACAACTGAGATCTAATGTAAGTAATAATCCTAAACAGAGAAAGACAGGCATGTGGAAAAGCCAAAATATTTAATAATACAAAACTGAGTATTAAAAGAGCTCACTGTATCCCAGGAAAAATTAATAGAGGATCATCTATTAATAGAGAATGATTAATAGAGAATGATGCAATATATCATGGAATGTTGCTGAATTTTCAGGGAAAACAAGAAAAGAATGTTCTCAGCATTCGGGCAGAAGGAACAAGACCATCTACAAATTATGTAATTTATGCTGGCCCCAGACATCTCCTCAGCAACATTAGATACTAAAAGTGAGGGATGAGGGTATAGTTCAATGGTAAAGCCCTTGTCTAACATGTGTGAGGTCCTGGATTCCATCTTCAGCACTACTGAAAAAAACGGTGAGTACTTTGTACAATGGTAATGGAAACAGAATATGACATGGAATTTTCTACTCAGCTGGAATGTAATTTTAATAGGTATAAAAAATTCCATGTATGGATTGTATAGTTTTTTTAATTGATTGATAGATTATTTTCACAGTATTATGTCAAACCACAATAGAATGAATAAACTTGCATATTATTTAAAATACATAAAAAACAGTCATCCTTCAGAACAGCAATATAGGTGGGTGTGATGGTGCCGACCTGTAATCCCAGCACCTCAGAGGCTGAGACAGAAGGATTGCAAGTTCAAGCTCAGCTGGGGCAATCTAGCAAGACCTCGTCTCAAAATAAGAAATTAAATTACGCTGGGTGTGGTGGTGCATGCCTGTAACCCCAGCACTCGGGAGGCTGAGACAGGAAGATCATCACCACAAGTCTGACATCAGCATGGGCTGTACAATGAGAACCTATCTTAGAAAAACAAACAAAAACAACTGAGAATTTAAAAAAGAACTTTGAGGAAGAGGGAGGGAAGTGCGTTCCCAGGACCCAGCGAGGATCTGAAGTGAGAACTGAAGGCCAGCAGGAGAGCAAAGAGAGGGACCTCAGTGCAGGAGGAGGAGGTGGCAGATGGCACATTCTCCCTGAGCCCAAGTCACGGCATGCGAGAGGCAGCTCAAGCCTGCAGACACACAGTGACTACTGGAGACTCCAGAGGCCTCCACAGAGAGATGCACCAGTGGAGTGCAGCGGTGGACACGGCGCACTGCGGTGGCTGGCGAGTTGTTCAGGTTCAAACCTCCCCCAGGAGAGGGCGACTGGCCGGCTGCCGTCTTGGAGAGGGACCAGCTAGGCTCAGAACTCAGAAAAGCGGCAGGCAGCTCCCTGCGTCAGGGTGAGGTGGAGCTCGGTCCAAGTCCACCAGAGGTCAAGAAGCAGCATTCAAGCCAGCAGGGAGCTGAGTCCAAGCCGCCAGGAAACACACAGTGTACTGCTGGCTGAACAGTTCAAGTTCCGACCTTACACTCAGAAACCAGCCTCAAGTCCAGCAGAATTAGGGTGCAGGCTTGGGGGGTTATCCACTACTCCAGCGTAGATCTACCGCTGGGATTAATCAACATGGATCTGGGCCTGCCCACTCGGTCTGCCACTGACAGCAGAGACACACCCAGAAGTGGACATTTTCCTTTCCTTGTTTCTTTCTCTTTGTTTTTTCCTGTTCTTAATGAGTGTGAACATTGTTTCTAGTTTTATCATTTTGTTCTGTTCTTATTTTTATTTCTTCCCTTTTCCCCCTTCTTCTTCACCAGTTTCCCAAAGTTTGCATAATCTTCCTTTGCTCTCTAGCCTGGCTTCTCATCTCTTTCTCTTCCTCTATTTCTCTATTTTTCCCCCCAACCCCTTTTGAATTTTCTCCCTTGAGGGTAAAATTGCCATACTGAGGGTATAATTACTATATACAATTTTCTGGTTTGTTTTAGATTTTGTTAAATAACCACAAATCTAGTTCATATGGTTAAAGGTGGCAAATTAAGTTACCACTATTTATCATTTTCTAGACTATGTCTGATGCTATTGTTATCACTGATGGTACTACTTCAGCCAAGGTGACATAATTGTTCTAATCAGTTGTTCTTCCTTGTATGCCAAGACTGAGATTGTCCGAGGGTCATAAACAGGCCAGTGCCAAAGAACCAGGGGCTAGGGCAAACAGCAACATCTCATTCCCCAATAAACTGAAGAGGTAGGATCTTAAACAGACTCAAAACTCAAAAGCCAGCTACACCCAGAAGACACCTCTGAGAAGTAGTATTCTCCAAAGGGTTCCTGACACTAGCAGTAAAGCTACCCACCATAAGCAATTTACAAGCATTAACCCAGGAATTAAACTTAAAAAAATAAGAAATGAGAAGACACATACACAAGATGCAACCCCAGACCCCCAGCTCACCAAAGGCAAACCCAGGATGCAAAGAAGTGGAACAAATTGAAAGCCACCCACCTGGACTCTCTAAAGGGGTAACAGTAGAAATAATAAAGGAGATGAATGAGGTTCTACCAAAAAAAAAAATCAAAGAAGAAATAATTTCTCAGATAACTACAGAGATTGTGAGGAGAATGAAGGACATGTTTAATGACACTAGAGCAGATACAGATAAAAAAAAAAAATAGAGGAGCTTAGAGAAATGATGGAAACCATGAATGCCCAACACAGGAAAGAAATGGAATCCATGAAAAAGATTCAAACAGATATCCAGGAGATTAAAAATTCCATTGAAAGTGTAGGCAACAGAATGAGCCAATGTGGGGACAGAATATCAGATATGGAAGACAGGACTGCAGTCAGCAACCATGAAAAGAAAACTTAAAAACAACAAGGAACCACAAAAAAATAAATCTAACAGCTGCTAGATGATGCAAAGAATAAAATAAGATTGAAAGTCAATGAAAAAGCAGGAGATAGCACAAACATTACAGAAAATCTGTTCATAGATGTAATGGCAGAAAACTTCCCAAGTATGGAAAAAGAACTTGACATTCAGGTAAGTGAAGCATATAGAACTCCAATTAGCCATGATCATAGTCAGTTCAGGGCCAGCCTAGAACAGAGACCCTGTCTCAAAAACCAATCAATCAATCAATCAAAATCATTTGAGTGCAGGTCTCCATGTCAAAATATGTATTACTGCACATTGACAATATGCTCCAATGCAGGTGTATGAGATTAATATGATTGAATTGCTAGAATCTCACTGTAGGGTCAGGGGTCTGTAGGCAGCAAAAATAACAGAATAGGGTCCTCATTAAGTTTCCTAGCTAATCCTAATTAGGAGTTAGAAACAAACGTTACTAGAGAAATTCCCCTGGGAAACAGGTCAAGGACAGGGGTAGAGAAAGAGAGAAAACTGATGAAGAAAGGCACCAAATGACCTTGAGACTTGCACCAAGAATCCAAAAAGAGCTGACAGGCAGGACACAGAGAGAAAGCCAAGTGCACAAAAAATAAGCCACCCCCACCTCCATTAGAATATAGAGGAAATAAAAGGGGGTTGCTGACTAACTTTAAGACAGTTTGTACTCACACCTATGCACTAACACATACATATATACATATGTGTTCAGTCTAGTCACTATATTGCTCACTCTAGTCATTACAGAGCACAACAGGTATCTACATGCCCCCAACTCTAAGCTAACCATGAATCAGGTACCCTCTTGCCACCTAGCTGCCCACCCCAAAGATAAGGTCTTTAAAGATAGGTCAAGGACGAGCACACAAATAAAAAACTACATGTAGACCACTGGAAGAAATGACTTGAGGCAGAGGTGCCCAGAAGTCTATCCAGTTATTTCAAGTTCAGAGTGAGGAAGGAAGGGTCACTCACCCTCCTACAAAAGCAGCTGGGAACAACGGCCCACACGGTCTCCATCTTTCTAGAGCCCACTCTGATTCCTTATCAGGGTAGCTATCTATCTTCTCCCCCCACCACTTCCTTTTCCTCTTTACAAATAAAGTGTCTTCCTTTCATTCAACTTTGTTCCTCTAATTTTTTACTGGGGCTGAGTTTATGATCCTGATGGGCTGCTCAGACAACAGAGCAGTGGTACTCATCCCCCAGACACAACATCTTGATAAAACTTCAGTGGATGAGAAGTTGCTTCTGGATTAGGAGAATGGAGTAGAGTGGAGTGGAGTGATTTCTGGATGAGCAAAGTGGTTTTTGAGACAGAATCTACTGATGAAGATGCTGTGATCATTGTTGAAGTGACAACAAAAGTATTTAGAATATTACATAAACTTAGTTGATAAAGCAGCGGCAGAGTTTGAGAGGACTGACTCAATTTTGAAAGAAGTACTATGTGGGCAAAATGCTACCAAACAGAATTGCATGTTATAGAAAAGTCTTTCTTGAAAGGAAGAGTCAGTTAATGGGGCAAACTCCACTGACGTCTTATTTTGAGAAACTGGCACCCTGCCTTCAGCAACCACCATCAGATCAGTCAGCAGCCATCAATATTAAGGCAGCACCCTCCACAGCAAAAGATTACAACGTGCTTGAAAACTCAAGTGATTGTTAGCATTTTTTTTTTAAGGATAAGGTCTTTTTAAATTAAGGCCTGTACAATTTTTAGACATGTTATTGCACACTTAGTAGACTGCAGTATAGTATAAACATAACTTTGATTTGCACTGGGAAACCAAAAATTTTGTGTAAATCGCTTTACTGTAGAGTCCTGGAACTGAATCTGGAGTATCTCCAATCCACGCCTGTACAAAACTGGATTTCAGTCATCTCCAAAGACAATTCCAAACACCATAATCCAGAATACTGAAATCCTGAAAGATCAAAATCCTTAAAGTCTAAAATCCCCAAAGAATAAAATGCCCAAAATACACTTCTGGAAAGAATAACAGTCTAACATTCTTTGGGCCAGAGATGCAGTTCAATAGGTAGAGCTCTTGCCTCACACACAACAGGCCCTGGATTTGGTCTCCAGGACAAAAGGAGAGGAAGAGGAGGAGGGAGAGGAAGAAGAGGAAGAAGGGAAAGAGGAGGGGGATGAAAAGGAAGAGGAAGAGGAGGGGAGGAGGAAGAGGAAGAAAAATGAAAAGGAGGAGAAAAAAGGAAATATATGACAAAACGTTAGCAGTTGCTAATGTTGGCTGTTGTAAACATATTGATACTCTAGCTTTTTAAAACTATCTTTAATAGATTAACAAAAAGACGATTTAAAAACTAGTATTATACACCAATAAGTCAACAATGGCAAAATAAAGCAACTTGCAATGGTGAATGCTGGCTCTAGGCAGAAGTCTGAAAAGTTTTACTTCAGAAAGAAGGCAAAGCTTAAGGCATGAATGAAAAACGGACAAAATGAAAAATGGGAAGAAAGATACTAAATAACAGTATAAAACTAAAGAAAAATTTAGTTTATAGGCTGTAGCATAGTATAAAACCAGAAAGTTTGCCAGTGTAGAACAAAATAGGATATTATCTCTTTTATACATAATAGTTCACATTTTGACATTTGGTCTTCAGGTACTGGTACAAATTTTGTCACTTGCTTATGATAATTATTTAAAATAAAAACCTAGCTTCCTATTTTTCCACCAGTCTCATGTTTGCAGTTCCTGCCCTTTGGATAGGTTGGTTTCTGAGCACCCTTCTAACTCTAAAATTATAATGATTTGCCTATTGTAATTACTAGTACTTAGAGCAGTGCCTTTAACATGCCTGTTTCAATGGCTGTATATACAGTATAATCATTTTGCACTACTAAATAACTACAGAATTAAAAACACTGGGTATGTCAGGCATGGATAACAAATACAAAACGATTTTACAATTTTGTCATAAAAATATATACATACTGGGGCTAGGGATTTAGCTCAGTGATTAGAGTGCTTGCCTTGCAAGCACAAGGCCCTGAGTTCGATCCCCGGCACCACAAAAAAAAAAAAAAATATATATATATATATATATACACACATATACATACACACATATATATACACACATATATATACACACATATATATACACATATACACACACACACACACACACACACACACATACCATTAGAAGATGTTTACTTGGCCCGTAAATGTATAATTAACTCCTATTAAGAATGAGGCACCTGTGGCTATCTCACATTGATGCGAAGAGGATTAAAGTAGTAGCGCCTCTACGTACGTACGTTGTCTGAATCAGAATCAAATGCTGTAAATCAAAACACACTCAGAAAAAAACCAAAACCACCGAGAGACATTATCTTCCCAGCAAGCTATTTTTTGTAACAACTTTCACGTTCTGTGCATCGAATCACTAGACGAAATGTAATCCCTCCCCTCTGCAGGCAACCGCGGCCCGAGGGTGAGGCGCCAGGCTGGACTCTCCTCCCGCCTCCATCCTTCCCGGCGCCCAGTGTCAGGCGGCTGACGGCACCGCCAGGTGCGCCCCGCAGCGCTCCCCCGCCGCACAGCTGCGCCTGTTTTACCGGCGGGCCGCGGCTTCTCAGGACGGCGTTCCCCTGGCAAGAGATGAGCTAAAAACTAGCCCCAGCCGCAGGCGAGCAGTCAAGCACCTGAGGGCGGGCAGCCGTCCTCCCGGGAAGCGCTCCGCTCGCGGAGAGAGATCTCTAGCGGCGCGCTCAGGCGAGGGCTGGAGCGCCGGCCGCCCGCCTTCCCTCTCCGCGCGCTTCCGCGGCCCAGTTGGACCAGGACCGCGGGAGCGAGGCCGCAGAGCCGGGTCCCAGGAGCGCAGGAGGCCGGCGAGGCCGCGCCCGCTCTCGGCGTCGCCATGGGCACCGAG
>PVJO010030371.1:0-15597 GCA_004026905.1 Hystrix cristata | reverse complement strand
GAATATACTACTAAGCGAAATAAATCAGATACTTATTAGTACACATCGAATTGTTTCTCTGATATGAGAAACCATAACTGTAAATAAGGGCAAAGTAGTGTAACGGATATCATATAAAAGGAAGATAATATATAAAGGAGAGGAGTACCAGAAAGAGGGAAGGGGGGAACAGCAGGAGGGAAAAAACGGAAAGAAAGGGGAAAGGGAAATCATGGAGAATTGTAAATAAACCTGCTGTAAATAGGGATGGAGGGAACAGAAGGGAGGGGAGGGTAGATGGGGAGAACCAAGAGACACCATGTACAGATACAAAACAAACATGTTAAATGTGATCAATATATGGACAATGTACCAATACATGTTCTTGGTTAAAAAAAAAAAAAAAAGCAGCCCCAGAGAGCGCCCTTGCCCTTTTCACCATCTGAGGGCCCACCACTGACGAACCAGAGTACTGAAGCTGCCAGTGCCTCACTTTGAGCTTTCTCCAGAACTGTGAGAAATGTTTCTGTTGCTTACAAACTACCTGCCTTAAGGCGTTTTGTTATAGCATCTTAAAAAGGCTAAGACCCTTCCCCAACCTACCTTAAAAAGGCTAAGACCACCACCCCAACCTACCTCTCTTCTCAAGCCCTCAGAACTTGTCCCTTACCTGGGTGAACTGCTGTCTAAAAGATCCCTTCTCTCTTCCTCAGGCTCCTGGCAGACCATCCACAGCCCAGCTCTTTCTAGCCTACCGCTGCTCCGGACAAGGCCTCAGCTCTGAGCACTGCTAGCTGCTGACTCTGTGAACACCACCGCGGCTTCTCCTGGCTACTCATAATGAAGCTGAGTTTCCTTTTGCTGCACACAGAGGAACCACAGTTGTCTGTGGTTGAATATTTACTCTTTTGTAAGGGAATGTTGATAAGAATTTGTGAAGGAATTATACATACAGCAGACCTTGCACACTGAAGGAATACATTTTACTTTACAGGTAGGGAGAGCATAGTACTTTGCTTTTACAGTGAACATTTGGAAGTTGTGTCCATATTGATCTAAGCTTAAAGGCAGAACCATGCATCATCCTTACTCTGAGATGCAGTTTCAGAGCAAAGGAGTGCTGTTTCTCAGCAGTGTGATTTGCAGCAACAATAAAGATGTCAGTATGAGATACCCTGGGAGAGGGCAATATGCTTTCTTGCCAGCAGCTGGATTGAAGCTTTTTTTTTTTTCTATAGGACTGTTTGCTTATAGCTGAAATAAACTAGAAAAATGAAGAACCTGCAGAAAGACTAGTAATAAAATAATTTCCATAGAGTTATAGCTTGGATTTGGACTGTCCCCCAGAAGCTGGTGTGTTAAGGATGTGCTCCCCAGAGTGCAGATACTGGGAAGCAGTGGAAACTTTCAGAGGTGGGGCCCAGTAAGAGGTTTTAGGTCTCCTAGGGTGTGATCCTCTTCTGCTCTTTCTTATCCTGGCCAAGGAGTGGTTTTTCTGTGTCACAGTCTCCTGTCACAATGCTCGAAAGCAACGGAGACAATTGATCATGGGCTGAAACCTCCCGAATGGTAAGCTAACATAAGCCATTTTTAAAATCAGCTGATTCTATCAGGTATTGACTACGCAGTAACTCAAAGCTAAACAACACAATACAAAATGTCATGTGTAATCCTTTAAAATACATATAGAAATTAACCTGCTTTTTATTTTTTTTATTAGTACATGTTTGGTGTATATAATGTTTATGTTCTCTATGGGGAATTGGTACATGTACATAACACACTTTAATTCTTTTTTTTTCATCACCTTTCCCCTCTTTCCCTCTCCCTTCTTCCATCTGTTGATCTCCTTCCCATTTATTTTTTTGGGGCAGGGTGCTGGGGATTGAACTCAGGGCCTTGGCTTGCTAGGCTCCTTCCCATTTCTTAGTATCTATTTTTTACTTTGCTTTTTATTTATATTTTGGGCTTTTCATGTAAGAGAAACCATGCAATATTTAAGCTAGTGTGTCTGATTTATTTCACTTAACATTATGGTCTCAAAGTACATTCATTTTCCTACAGATGACTCGAGTTTATCTCTCTTTGTGGCAGAGTAGTACTCCATTGTGTGTAAATATCCCATTTTCTTTATCTGTTCATCTATTGATGGACATATAGGATGCTTCCATGGTTTAGCTATTATGAATTGTGCTGCCATAAATATGGGTATGCATACATCTCTGTAAGATGATGCTTTAACTCTTTTGGGAAGATACCTAAAAGGGAACTAGCTGGGTCAAATGGAATTTATAGTTTTAGTTTTTTGAGGAATCTCCATACTGATTTCCGTAGTGGTCATACCATTTAACACTCCTACCAACAAGTATAGCATGGTTAAGAAATTTGCCAGCTGTGACAGCTAACAAATAATGGAGACAAATAACTTTAAAAAGATGTTTTAAACATAACTCTGTCTGACTCCAACGTCTGTGTTTTCCACCACTCAGGTCTCTTGCTCCACAATACTTAAACTCACTTAAGTAATAGTTCAGTAACTTACCTACGGGGTATGAAAGTTGCTAAGGGAGTAGGTCTAAAATGTTCTCAGGGCTGGGGATTTAGCTCAGTGGTTACAGTGCTTGCCTTGCAAGCAGAAGGTCCTGAGCTCAATCCCCAGCACCAAAAATAAATAAATAAATAAATAAAATAAAATAAATAAAAATAAAAAATATAATGTTCTCAGAACATACACACGCGTGCACACACACACACACACACATAAATCAGTAACTATGGGTGGTAATGGATGTGTTGATTTAACTGTGGTATTCATTTCACAGTGTACACATCTATCATATCATATCATATGGCATAACTTAAATGTATACAACATTTATTTGACAATTATATTCTAATAAATCTGGAAAATAAAAGATATGGAAACACAGACTTCAGAGGACTGTTGTATAAATGAGAGAGAGAATGGTGTGAAGGCACAATAGTCAGATTTTGGGATATATCACTGTTAGGAGAAGATGTGACATGTCCTCAAGTAATGCTGTGGGCTGGCTTCCAAGAGATGCTTTCATAGCTCAATTTAGAAGAGTGTGTCTATCTTTGTGCCTTGATGTTTGAGAGTCTCAGTTTGGGTTACATATTATCTTTAGTTCAAACAAAACACTTTTGCCTTGGTTTCTGTATTCATAATTTGTATTCATAATTTGTTGGTGTGGTTCTGGGCATAGAAGATCCATCTGAAGTTTATTGCTGACACAGTAGAAAGGAGAATGGGAGCAGAAGATAGGGGTTGTCTGTTTCCCAGGAGAAGCTCTTTTGTGGCTGGTTCTCCAACAGGGAACTCGGCCTGTATTCATAATTCTAGTAAATGATAGTTGCTACAGAAATAGTAAACAAGACCTAGTCATCTAATAACAGGGAAAGGCCAAAGAACAAAAAAGAAAATTTTGAACATGGTGTTACTTCCTGTAAGGTGTTAAAAAAAATGTGATTTCAATGTGCCTTCCAAAGCATGTGATGGGAACTTAATCCCTAATGTAACAGTGCTAGGAGATGGGATCTAAAAGGGCTGGAGGTTATGAAATTGACCTCTCTCTCTCTTGCTCTCTTCTTCTCTGGCCTTCTTCCTTTCCTCCTTACCTCTCTCTCTCTTTCTCCCTCACCTTCCCTCTCTTCTCCCTCCTCCTCCTCTTCCTCTTTCTCCTTATTGTTCTTCTCCTATCTCTCTCTGCCTCCCTACCCTTTCTGTATTCCACCATGCGATGACACAGTAAGAAGTCCCCCAGTCTCCAGAAATATAAGAAGTAAATTTGTTTTCTTTAAAAGATACCCAGCTTGTATTAATCTGTTCTAGTAACACAAAATGGATAAAGATAGAGGCTGAAAAAGAGAATCAGGAAGTTTCTCAATGCAGTTGAGGTGAATTATATTTCAACCTATAAAGGGAAACTAATGCCAAGGGCTGGAGAAAGAACAATCTCGGTGGTGCTGCCAGTGGGAAGAGCTTGGTGCATTCAGAAAAAACCTTGAGGACCTGCGGCAGCCTGAGGGACCACCATCTGGGGAAAGAGAGTGAGTAGTTTGGAAACGGAAACTGGGGAGAGCAAAGCACATCTCATAGTCTTCTTGCCCTTCTTCGGTTCACAGACTAAACAGATATTATCACAAGAACCTCAGGCCAGCACATTTAGTTCTTGACTTGAACTTGTGTTTTAGAGGGGGAAGGTCCCAGTCCTATCTGCTGTCTCAGTTTCCCCAAAAGATACCAGAGGGCAGCTTAGCTAGCACAAGGTATTGTGACCTCCGCCCAACTCCCTGAAGGAGTCCACTGTAGGGAACAGCCCTCCACTCCACTTCATCTCTTAAACATTCTCTTGTTCAGCCCACCAGTGTTTTGCCTAAGGAGATAAGTGATGATATTAAAATGTCTCAGGCAACTATTCTCAGTACAGGTAACAAAGGATGTTGGAGTCTGATGTATTAGAATAAGGGTGTTAAGACCCATTTCTATAAAGTTGCCAAGGAGACCAATCTGCCATTCTTGTCTTACTGAAATTTTTTCTCTCCTTATATTAATGTGCTCCAAATTTCTCTTTCTACTGTGTGATTGATTATTCTCTGCTACGAGCCTAAGTCAGCCTTCTCAGAGAAATTTTCAGTAACCTGTAATCCTCCATCCTTACTGTTCGCATTATCAATTCTCTTTCTCTAAATGAAAAAAAAAGTTTATTATAGTTGATGATTTTTGTTTGGGATGGGAAAGAGGAGATGTATTAAAATGAATTAGAAAAATGTATAAATAACTGAGATTCAGCTTAATAATTTCCAAAGAAATTTACATTTTTGGAGATTAGTCCATATTATCGTTTAGATATCAAATGCTCCCCAAATGTCTCGTGTTTGGAGGTGGGGTCCTGGTCAGAAGAAGCAGGCAATTGGGGACAAGACCTGGAAGGGTATATTCTTGTCCCTGGATCTTCCTTTCTCTCTCTATCCACGTCCTAGCTGCCATGAAATGAGCAGTTTTCCTCTGCCATGCCCATCTGTCATGCTGTTTCTGCCTTGGAACAAAACAACCATGGACTAATTTCTCTGGAAATCATGAGTCAAATAAATCTCTCCCTCTTTAAATTGTGGGTGTCAGGTATTGTGTTCCAGTGACAGAAAAGTCACCAATGAAAATTGGTACTGGAAGTGGGGGTCATCACTGTTCTTGTACCTGACCATGGGGTTTAGAAGCCTTTAGAACTGGTTTGTGAGAGGAGTTTGGAAAGATTTAAAGATGTGGGCTACAGAAACCCTAGAATGCTATTAAAAAAAAAAGCCTGATGAGAGGTGCTGGTTAGAGCTCAGAATACCAGAATGCTGATAGAAATATGGACAGTAAGAGCCAGGGTTAGGAAGTTTCAGCTGGGAACAAAGACATCATTGGCAGTTGGAATACAGGCCATGTGTGTTATACTTTGGCAGAAAATTTGTCTGCTTTTTTTCAACCCTAAGACTTGTGTGAGGCTAAATTTAAATGTAGTGAACTAATTGAACTTGTGCAAAAAATTTCAAGGCATTTCAACAACATTCAGGCTGTAGCATAGATACTACTGGCTGCTTTCAGCCAGACCTACAGTGAAAATGAGGAGCAAAGAAAGGATGTAAAAGACAAGAAGTTTGCAGTTTTGACAGAAAATCAGCACCTACAAAGTTGTGTCAAAGGAGAGAAAGCATGGTTGCTGAAAAGATTAGCATTAAAAAGAAGTCAAGTACATTTCATCAGGACAATAGGAAAGATGTCTTCAGTATTTTCTTCATCATAAAATTTGCAGGAAATTGCCTGACCCACCCATCTAAGGATCGAGAATATAAAAGAGTGAACTCCTTTGAATTACTTTGCTTTGAGATGACCGTGTCAGGATGTTCTGCTTTTTCAGGCATGCCTGGGGAAGAATAGCCAGAAGTTCAGCTATTCAGGTACTCAGAGGTGGCTGCAGTCATGGAAGAAAGGGAGGCCTGGCTACTTCTCAAACTGGTGGAAGACCTTGGTCTCATCCACATGATGCTAGGTTTTCAGGCATGCAGAATGGAAGAGTCATGGAGGCGTCAACATAGATTTAAAAGGAATATCTTGCAGGTCAGGAAATGTTCCCTGAGAGCGCAAAGCATGCAACTATGAGTGTGAAGCCGAAAGTGCAATGGAAAACTTAAGAAATTAAAGATGTCAGGAGGAATATGGGTCATCTGCTGAGGAAAACCACAGGCAGTGACTGAGCAGAGTCAGTCCAAGGCAAAGACTACATAAACTGCAATCAGCAAGGCCATAGGGGCAGGGTTGACCAAACTCTTCAGAGCTCATGTCTCACCACAACTAACCCTGGACGCTGAACATGGAGCTATAGGATTTAATGTTTGCCCTATTAGGTTTTGGTCTTAGTTTTGTCCAATTCCTCTTTAACTCCCTGTATTATCGGCTTTCCTGTTGCTGGGACACAATACCTGAGATACAACTTACAGGAGGAATGTTCTAATTAGACTCATTGTTCAGTGGATTCAGTCACTGGTTGGGTGGTCCTAAGGCAAAAATGTCATGGAGGAACAAGTGGTGGAGCAAAGCTTCTCAGTTCATGGTGGCCAGGAAGTAAAGTTGGGGGAGAATACCAGAAAGGAAAGAGCTAGAAACCATATATGTTACCCATGGTCACACCTCTATGATCCATTCAAACACAGGAGTGTGCTTCACTAATTTACTAGGTGTTTCTTAATCCAATGAACTTGATAAATCAGGATTAATATTCACATCCCCTCTTCCCCCCTTTTAAAATGGGAATGTTTACTCTGTGCTAGTATATGTTGGAAGTATTTAAACTTCTTATTCTTTTTATTTTAATTTTTTCAAACAAGGGATAACAGCTAAGAATTTGCCATGAGTTTCAGGGACTTTTGGACTTTGACTTTTCAGCAATGCTGGAACTGTTAAGACTTTGGTAACTCTTAGAAATGGACTAAATGCATTTTACATGATGAGATGAACAGAGACTTTTGCAGACCAGAGGCAGAATTTTATGGTTTAGTTCTAAAAGGCCCTGAAAATATTTCATTTGTTGAGAGGCGGGGCCTATTCAGAAGAGGTGGGTCATTGGGGGCATAACATTGAAGGTGAATTCTTGTCCCTGACTTCTCTCTTCTCACTGCGTTCTGCCTGGCATGGAGTAAACATATTCCCTCCACCATGTCTTTTGGCAGTGCTGTTTCTGCATAGGAGTCACCCAACTGTGGACTGAACCCTCTGAAAACCATGAGCCAAAATAAATTACTTTTCCTTTAAGTTGTGGCTGTCAGGCCTGGGATGAGAAAGTGACGAATATAGTCTAATACTGCACAAAATTATAATTCTCTGAAGGTATAATTCTAAAACACGTAAGTTTGACTTTGTGTGTATTACACTTAGCTGGGTCAAATCAAAGACTAAGAAATACTAGTAAGATTTTAAGAACCCACCTTGGGGCTGGAGATTTAGCTCAGTGATTAGAGTGCTTGCTTTGTAAGCACAAGGGCCTGAGTTCGATCCCTGGCACCACAAAAAAAAAAAAAAAAAAAGAACCCACCTAAACTTTTATACAATTTATTTGTTAATCACCTAGTCAATTTAGATTAAAACATTAATTGTGGGTAAAAGTGAAGTTAATGAAACAAAGTTAGGTCTTTAGCTAAAGATGCTTAGCTTCTCTAGGAAACAATCAGATATATGTGGAACATCAGTGTATCAGTCAGTGCTTACTAGAGAAATGGAATATAAATACATATATACGTATATGTATATATCTTACAATGGCCACCTGCAGAGTCTGGTGTTGAAGTGCAAAAGGGCTGTCTATATGCTGGAGATCCAAAGGATACAGTCAAGAATTGAAGGCCTGGAGCTCACTGTAGTGTCCTGTGTGAGTCTGAATCAGGATGTTGTAGGGTCTGTGCTGGAAGGCTGAAGAATCTGCGCTGGAAGCCAGGAGACAGACATTCAAGGTGAAGGTGAAGACTGGGGCTCCTCTGAAGAAACAGAAGCAAGTCCTTTTTCCTTTTTCTTCTTTCCCTTTTTTTTTTCCATTCAGGCTATAAATCTCTTTGTTGGTGCCTCTCACACCTAGGGTAGGTCTTCTGTCTTCAGTAAATCCATTTAATCACACCCAGAACTATGCTAAAACAATCAGTCAGGTGTTTCTTACTCACATTGACACAATAGTTAACCATCACAACCAGGGTCAATTTTATCTTGTAAAGCTCTCTAAACATTAGAAGATGTGGGCCACTGGTTTACCATCTATATAATATGGTGCAAGTAATCTTTTATTCTTTGGGTCTTTTTCCTCATTTGTAAAGTTAAGAAGTTGAATTAGACAAACAGCTTTGGGAATTTTGTAAATACTTAAATTTCATTAGTTATTATTAGTCTGTGAAATACATAAATTAAGTCAAAGGTACTAGTGGAATCAAAGAGACTTTTTTTTTTTTTTTTTTGTGGTGCCAGGGATCGAACTCAGGGCCTTGTGCTTGCAAGGCAAGCACTCTAATCACTGAGCTAAATCCCCGGCCGAAGAGACATTTTTTTGATACAGTGCTAAACAATAAATATTTACCTTAATCATAGCATACTTTTTACACTTAGTCAAAAATGTTGTTGGTCTAAAATTTATGAGTCTTCTAAAGAATGCCGAAAATGAAAATAATATGTTCAAAAGAATAGCAGTAAAAATCCATAATAAAATTTTTTTCTGAATATATATAATAAATATATATTATAATAAATAAATATATATAATATATTATATAGTTATATTTATTATATAATTATCATATATTATATATTATATATGATAAATATATAATATATGTTATATATAATAAATATAATATATGTTATATATAATATATTATATAACATATAATATACTATATGCTATATACTATATACTATATAATATATATAATATATACTCTTCAGGCAGTGAAATATATATATTTATTATATATAATAAATAGTTTATTCTATTTTTACAACATGAATTCTTTATGTTCTATCAGACAGTTAACAACACACCCAGGGAAGGGAGAGAGAGCTCAAACGATGCCACGTGCACAGCTAGGTAGTGGCAGCACTCAGAGGCTGCCCCCAACTGACTCTGAGGATTTTTATAGAGTTGGCTCAGTAGCGTGACCCAGGAATTAAATTGAGTCAGGAATTTGAATAAGTTAAATTTCTGACGACAACTAAGTTTTAAAAATGTTTGAAACGATTCTGAAGGGAAGACATTCATTTTTCAAGACTGCTGGCTTCCTTTTTCTTCTTGGAGCCTATCAACAGCCTTTGTTTCTGGCTTGTCTGTTCAGGAAATTTTGCGTCATTTTGATTTGTAGTTCAGTTGCATCCATTCTTGAAAGATTTGTCTTCCAGTCTAATTCTTAGCTAACAGCACTTAGATCTAAGCATCTTCACTGCCTCCAAAAGAGTATTCTTATCTTGTATTTCCTTCTACACATTATAGTTTTTCTATTTTATTTTAGAGAAAATTGCATTCCATTTTCCCACAGATATCTCAGCTCTCTGTCTTCGAATCAAAGTCAAAGCACCCCTACGGCATGTGGGATGTTAATCACGATGACATAACTTAATTCCTGAAATTCAGGCTGTTGTGCTAAGTGGCCAAAAATCAAGCTGACAAGTAATCATTTATGCATTTTAAATAGGTACTAATTTTTTCCTGCATAAGGTTATGCTGCTTAATGCAATTTCTGTTTTTTATAGAAATAGTGGAATTTCCAACTTCCTTGTGGAAATTCTATACTGAAAAAAAAGAGGCTCCCATGTTTAAGCTACTTATTATTTTCAAAAAAGGCAGATAATGCTTCCTAACCTGCCTCCGCTGTGGGGCTTAGACTATTTAGACGAACTCTAAACACCAGGTTCAATCTCGAAGAATCTTAACGGAGTACCCACAGCCAAACAGGAGTTTGGCCACATTAAGTACTTGAATGGATATTCTCACTGGAGCTATTGTGATTATTATTCATCATGTACTGTACTAAATGCTTTAAAACATCTTGTTAGATATTCACAACAGATCCATTGAAGTAGGTAGTATTTTCTTCAGGGTAAAGTTAAGAAAAATAAGGTTCAAAGAGGTTAACAAAACCTCCAGAGATCACACAGTTAAAAAGCAATAAGCAAGGTGATGATTCCCTAAAACTTGTACTTTGCATTGTGTCATTATGATCTCCCCAGAATCTAGTAATCCAAGGATACATAGGAGCACAGCAAAGCAAAATCATATTGGTTCCAACAATGTAGAATTACATGAATTTCACAGTTTTCCCCATATGGGAAAATGGTCCACTGGAACTTCTCCCATATAACTGGAATTAATTTCTACTTTTAGTAGTTATAAACCAGATCCAAGCCATATCCTTCATGTCTGTTTCCATTTGTTTCAATCTATTCAAACTCAGAATAAAATTGTGAAAGGTGAGTATTGGCTGCATGGATCCTCTTATTTTTTAGTTTACAGTTCACAAATCCCTTAAAATCTTTTTTTTTGCAATAAACTCTATTCAAACTGGCAAAACAATAAGGAAGTACATCATCTCACATAACAAGAAATCCAGACAGTGTGGACTCCAAAGTTGGTCGTTTGACTCTGCACACTGTCTTCAAGGACACAAGCTCTTCAAACTTCTTCCCATCTAGAATAATACCAGCAGCAGTTCCAGGTGTCACCTCCAGAAACAACAGGATTCAAGTGAAGAAGAGAAAGCAGCCCTCTATATGAACTCTTTTAGAAAATAAACTTACAAAAAGGTGGAGGTTGGATGGAGTAGAACATGTGTTGGACAATCAAAAACAATGTTTGCTTCAATTTATAGATTACGTATACACAGGAAATAGCTTATGCTTAACAAATAGTAATCAGTACGGATTAATAACTTGCTGTAGAGTTGGTCCCCTTATTTTCAGACACGATGCTTGAATCTAAGTCCTCTCTACAACTCAATGGGTAGAAGGAACTGTCAAAGTTACATATGTGGTTGTATATTTTTACACAATTCACTGACTAACTGATTTCTAATCAGTGGTTCTCATGCTTGGCTATGAGTTAAAATGAAAACTAAACCAACCAACCAACCAACCAACCAACCAACCAAACAAACAAACAAACAAATACAAAATTAAAATACTGGGAATTAAAAGAATATTAGTACCCACACCCTATTTTATAGAAACTAAATAAAAATCTTTGGACATGTCACCTAGAATTTTTTTCAAAGCTCCCTCTAGGGATTCATATGTAGCCATGATTTGATCATAGACTTAAAATAAAAACCAAGCATTTTAATTTAAAACATAACACCTGCCATATGACTCTTCCTGCCTGTCTTACCAATGAGCCTAATATCTTTCTAACTCAATCCTCTTCGGATCTACACCCCAATATTACCAGACCTCTGAAATTCTGCATGCAGTAGGCTCTTTGGGCATACAAGGTGTGATTGAAATATATGGTGGATGTTCAAATAAAACAATTATTACAGTAAAAGACACATTGCCATTAATTCCCATCAAAATAATCCCCTTCATTTTAAACACTTATCCCATCATTCTTGCCACTTTCTGAAGCGATTCTGGAAGTCCTCATTCGTGTCTTTACAAGGTGTGGTCAACAATACAGTGAATGCTGCTGCCAAGTGCCATGCAAAAGAAAAGCAAGCTGATAAAAACATTGCGGTGTGTTCTCATCTACTTTCTTCACCAGATCTGGCACTATGGAACTTATGGTTCTTCCACAAAGCCAAAGAGACCATGAAAGGCAAGTGTTTTGAGTTGATTTAGGACATTGAGGAAGGCGTGACAAAACTAAAGAAATTCCCAAAAGAGGACTTCCAGCACTACTTCAGAAAGTGGCAAGAATGGTGGGATAAGTGTGTTCCAAACAAGGGGCAGTATTTTGAGGGGGATTAATGACAATGTAAGTTTTACTGTAATAAATTTTAAAAGTTTAAAAATTCAGCACATTTTACAATCATACCTCCAATATATCTTTTACCTGAAATGTCCATTCAAGCACCATCTGTGCCTTACTATAGCCAGTTAGTGGACTCAGATTAAGCCTTTGGATGGCAGTGCAGGTGTGTAATCTTTTGTGACATCTTTCTGGAACTCTCTTCAGTAAATATAAATCATCTGTCTTTCTGTTGTGTTTTCTCATTTTTCATTTATAGGTCCAAGGGAAGTACCAAAATCATGTACCAATAAAATTAACTGTTATGTCTCCTTCCTCTAATGAGCTATAAGCATTTTCTTTTTATTTAAGAATTTGGACAGTTTTTCATTTATATTGCTGTTCTCAGCACTTAGTATGTTCACTGGCATTTAGATAATATTTACATTTCTGAATTAAAATTTTTCCTTAATTTCAGGAAAACTTTTCTTTTTAAATTATTATTTTATTTTCATAAAGCTTCTTTTTCTTCCAGACATCCCTCTTTTTTTAACACACCAGAGGAACATAATTTTTAAAAATTTCATAATCCAGGGTTGAGGATTTATCTCAGTGGTAGAGTGCTTGCCTAGCAAGTGCAAGGCCCTGAGTTCGATCCTCAGTACCCTCCCCCCAAAAAATCTCATAATCCATTTGTGTATAGTTGGATTTTTTTTAAAACCATTCATCACTCAACCTTAGCAGGAGAGTGTTATACTAATTTACTCTCTAACTGTTCCTCTATAGCAAACAGGAATGGAACCTTTCTTTCCCTTGAAAGAAAATCAGGCTGTCACCTGTACAGCATATTCTACTTCTGGTAATTTGTGTAACTCAAAATGGCTTTATCTATACTTCATTACTGATACAACTGCTCAACTGCTTAAGACATGCTGGCTAGTGTTTTTCCTTCTACCACATTCATGTCTTAATATTAAAATTGTGAAAGGAGAATATATTTATCTTTGTTTGTATACCAAAAGTCTTAGACTTTTGGTTTTTAGGGCTTTTGGCCTTTTATCTCTTCCCAAGTGAAAGCTATAGTAAAGAACACGATGCATTAGGGTTCGCCAGAGAAAGAGGCAATAGATAATATATACGTGCACATATATATCCTAAAGTATATGAAATATACATGTCTCTTTCGATATCCTGTTGTGTATATATAGGTTTATCCAGGCTTATGAAGCCTGGCAAATCCATAATCTGTAGAATTGTTCAACTGTCTGGAAACCTGGGCAGGAGGTGATGCTGCAGTTAAAATTTGAAGGCAATTTGTTGATAGAATTCCCCTTCGGAGATGTCAATCTTATTCTCTTAAGGTCTTCAAGAGTCTACGTGAGGCCCATTCACATTATGAGTAAAGTAACATGCTTTACTCAAACTCTAAGATGTAAATGTAAACATTAATCTCATATGATTTCATAGAAACAACCAGAATAGTGTTTGACCAAATATATGGGTACTGTGGCCTAGCCAAACTGACATATAAAATTTTCATCGTCTGTGAGGAAAGAGGGAGTCATGATCCAAAATGTATGTGGGCAATCTTGGTGTAAACCTGCAGTGAGCTTGGGGTTCTTTCAAATGCATTTTCCTCTTCACACTACCACCAATAGAAACAATACATCAAAAATATCCATTGGGCAGTAGTTGGGAATTACTGACTGATTCTCTCCACTCTGAGTGTGTAGACCAGTAGGCTGTTTCAGCCTCTTGACTTAAGTTGAGCAATGAGCAGCAACAACATTAGCTAAGAGCTTTCATCTCTGGATGTGCATTGAAACCAAAGCGGCAACGCAGTGAGAGATGGCAGGGCTTGACTCTTAGAGAGGCAGAGATCACACATTGATAGAAGTCAGGGTGAAGGACAGCCCATTGAGTGGGACATCCCATAAATAACCACAATCACATAACCAGCACCTACTGGACAGAAATAGAAATTCTTGAATTCACAGAGGAATTCAACCAGTATCAGCAATCATTTAAATGAAGCATTCAAAGAACCGTGAAAAGAGTAATTTGACCTAAGCACAGAAGGTCAACAGATGCTGTGGCATGAGATGACACTGGAGCCTTAGGAAAGGAGACCATTCAAGGCTTTGTAAACCAAGTTGATGCTTTAACTTTGTCTTATGGAAACAGAAATCTACTGAGAGTTTTCAGCTTAGATGTGAAAGACAAACTAAAAACAAAGCCCAAACAACAACAACAACAACAAAAAACCTAAAGGACTTTCCATTTCCATATCCAATAGATTTAGTAACTAAACTAAGCACCTCCTAAAAACACCTAAAAATGCTAGATAAAAACATAAAAACTACCAGTCAAATGGAAGGAATACATAGAATATTGACATCAAAATCTACATGAAGGCAGGAAACTAGCTTTTCCCCGAGCGTAGCTACATTTAATGAAACTTGAGCTTTGTTTTTTGTGCTTGTTGGGTAAAAGCAAAATGAGGTATAATGTGGGGCCAATCAAAGTAAAAAAATAATAGCAAACACTACCTTCAGAAAGCTGGCACCCCCAATGTCACTACTCCATATAAACTTATCACCTCCTAATTCCCTTGCTAAGGAAAATTTCCTGTTTTAATGATGGCACCGAGAAAAAAGGAAAAATATCCCTGAGAAGTGTGATGTAAAGAGGTTCTCTCGTGGATTTGCAGCTCACACTCATATTGATGGGATTTTAAATAAAGTGGTCCACAGTGGTAGTACCTCTGATTTCCAGAAAAGTAAAGCTAGTCTACATAAAAGAAAATTGCTTACATCCTAGGCTTTCAGAATGTCTCACAAATTCTCTAGCAAGGAAAATGATCAGCTTATAGGAATAAATATAATGAAAATAAATCACTCCACACTAAATAAAGCAAGACATCACAAATGGAAGCCAACAAAAAATCAAGTGAAACATACCTGTGGAGAATATATATTAGTTATGTTTATTATAGTTAAGATAACAAAAAAACAGGCTTAAACATTAATGCAAGAAATAGGAAACTAAAAGTACATAGAAAAATTTAAGTAAGGGCTGGGATTTAGCTCAGTGGTTAGAGTACTTGCCTTGCAAGCACAAGACTGTGAATTCAATCCCCAGCACCAAAAAAAAAAGAAAAATTTAAGTATCTAAATGAATTTTCAGAAAATATTATCAAAAATTAATATCTAAAATAATTAAGATTTTTCTAAAAAAGGATTATTCATCAGGAAAATGAATACAAATGAAAACTACAATGAGACACCACTACATACCCACCATAATATCAAAAATTAAAGAGGCTGAATATTATAGTGTTGGTAAGGATATGAATTATCATATACTGTTTTAGGGAGTACAAACTACTACAAACATTTTGGAAAACTGGCAGAACTGAGAAAACTTCAGAGTAGGTACCTACTTTACATCCAAACAATATAACCAAAAGAAGTCAATATATGTACACAAAAGGACATGTACTAGTATGTCAGGCAGTATTAGTTGAAGTAGCGTCAAACAAGAACGATCCAAACATCCACTAACTATAGAAAAGATAACTTGAATATATTGATATAATGGAACAATATGAATAGTGACAATGGCCAGCTATCGCTGTGCACAA
>PVJO010030370.1:0-15600 GCA_004026905.1 Hystrix cristata | reverse complement strand
CAAATCAAAACAACGTTAAGATTCCACCTCACTCCAGAAAGAACTGCGTATATGGAAAAATCAACCAATAACAAATGCTGGCGGGGCTGTGGGGAAAAAGGAACACTCCTCCACTGTTGGTGGGAATGTAGACTGGTCCAGCCACTGTGGAAATCAATATGGAGATTCCTCAAAAAACTACAACTGGAGGTTCCATTTGCAGCTATTAAGTCTTGAAAGACACACAGCTCCATCCCCCTGGCTCTCAAGCCTCAGCATCGGTATCGGCACCGCGTGCAAAACTACAGAGTCTCTTAGTTTTGTAAATGGAGCAGTTTGAGAGACACACATTGCAGGCTGGTATAAATGTGCTTTGAAATATGCAGCATCAGAAAAAGTGGTACATGTTCCCCAACTCTAATAGCGCCATATTTCCATTCTGTGTAAGACTGTGTTGATCCTGGTTGGATGGAATCATGGCGTTTTGTCTGCGTCTTGGCCATGTTCGATGTTTTACACAACAGAACACATCAAGGCTGTGCATTTTTATGAGCGTGTATTGTTTTGGAAAGAACACAACCGTAGGTCATTAACTCCTAATGGCTGTTTTAAAACACAGCACTCCTCCTAATTGTTCAGTAATAGGTAGTTGGTTAAATGAATTATGTATATTTTACCATGTGTAGCCATTAAAAAGTACATTTCATGAGAATATTCAGCAACATTAAAAATCGCTTATGATCAGTTGTAAGACGAAGCATTGAAGTCATTATGTAGTGAACTGATCATTTTCTCCTTTTTATTTAAAAACATGTAAATAAATATGCAAATGGATAAACAGAAAAGTTCATAGTAACTCTCTCAGGATGGTAGAATTTATATTATTTCTAATTTATTTCTTCAGCTAGCTTCAATTTCTTTTTTTTTTTTTTTTTGGTGCTGGGGATTGAACTCAGTGCCTTGCACTTGCCAGGTAGGCACTCTAACCACTGTGCTAAATCCCTAGCCTTCATTTTTAAATATATCTACTAAAATGTAGATTTATAATGAAGAAGTCCTATCCATTATGTCCATATTTTGCATTATGTCCATATTTTGTTTTGGAAAAAGAGTTCATACTCTTTGAAAAATGATGAGGAGAATATGAAGAAAGGAAAAATATCCCAAATCACATTACCTAGTGAAAAGTCTCCACAACATTTTAATGACCAGGTGTTCTTTCTTTCTTTCTTTCTTTTTTTCTTTTTTAAAAATTTTTATTTATTTATTTATTTATTTTTATTTTTGAGACAGGGTCTTGCTATGTAGTTCAGCCTGACCTTGAACTCACCACGTAGCCCAGGCTGGCCTCAAACTCACAGCAATCCGCCTGCCTCAGCCTCTGAGTGCTGGGATCACAGACATGCAAACCCACAGCCAACTTCATTAATGACCAAATCTTGAATCATTTCCCTCTGTACACCACCATTAGCTTTTTCCGCATGGGGTCATGGAATAAATGTTTTTCTGTAATCTCATTGCTATTCAGCTTCAAACAGTGGAACTCTGTATTTGTCAATTAAAATTACTCACCGATTTCACTAGACCCTAGGGGGTAGTGTATGAATGTACTTCAATTTTCTTTTCTAATTCCTTATTAATGGAAATTGAAGTTCTTTCTAATTCTTCTCATTGATAAACCATTTATATTAGATATTTTGCCTGTATATTTAAAAAATTATATTGGACATTGTGCATTTTGAGTTTTAAAATTGTATGAAAAATGTACATTTTAACATAGATGTGGGAGTCCCTGTCTCCCTGCACTTGAAGGGTGGGCATGTGTGGCACTGTCCGAGAATACACCTGTGTTTCACCGAGGCCCCTGATTCCTCATACACGGAGAAAGATCACCCTTCCAACTTCCAGGACCCTACTGTTCTATTATAGATGATTGAAGGATTTTTTTTTTTGTCTTTTGTGATACTGGGGATTGAACCCAGAACCTTTGCATTGAGCTACAGTCCCCGCTCTTTTTAATTTTACTTTATTTCATTTATTTTGAGACAGAATCTCACTAAGCTGCCCAAGCTGGACTCAAACTTGTGATCTTCCTGTTTCAGCCTCCCAGGGTTCTGGGATTACAGGTGTGTGCCACCATGCCTGGTCTAAATGGGAAGATGTTTTTAATGCTAAATTTTGACAGAGACAAGAAAGGTGACCATTGAGGACTGAACTGAAAGTGGGTTCTACATGAGCAGAAGACCAGACCCTTTCCGGGTGTGTCTGTTATGTTGTACCTGGCCTCCCCTGCCCCAGTTGCTGTAGAAGATGAGTACTCCTGGCCCTTTTCTTCCATACCCTGTGCCCAGGGGTCAGGCAACATCTTGAGTAATCAAGGTTCGTGCACCACTTGTAACACAATTCTTTCAGGTACTATTACAGTAACGATTCTTTGGGCAGAATTACTATACTTCAATTTTAATGAGCACTCTTCTTCCAAGGGCTTATGTGCTTTTAGCCATATATCCTCATCAGGAGAAGTCCTGAAATACCAATGTAGCTGGCTCCAGGCTGCAGGACTGCCGCCCTCCTGGGTATGGAGCTCCCACTACCACAAACCCCTATTGCCTAACCACTGAAACAGGGTGCTGCCAAAGTCTGGTGATGGCATTCAGATAGAGCCAATCATCGCTGTGGTGTATTTTGTGGAAAGGATGAATGTAAATAAAGTGAAAGTGACATACACTTCTGACATTTGAATTCTAATTCTAAAGGTTACTCTGTAACTTTTGACAACTGACAGACTGAGAAAGAACTTTTCTGTTGGGGCCCAATTGGTAAAGTGGAATTCACTTTCCACAGTTTACAAAAACCAGGCAGAATCAACCTTAGGAGCCTTTTGTGCCTTTTTCCTGGAGGGACTAAGGCCATTGTAGTGTTGCTCCCTCCTCCAGTATAGTCATAGAATCCATCAGCCAGAATATCAAACATCACATAAAATATGTGAGTGCCCTTCTAAGTGGGTTATATAAAAGGTTTGAGTGAATTATGTTTGAGAACTCATAATGGCACACCCACTTGCAAACAAACCACTCCGAGGCATCCGCTTACCATTCGTCCTCATAATTTCACTGCCGCTTTCTTTACTGAGCTAAAAACATTGCTGAGCTGCAAATATCTCTCAGTTTGTGTTGAGCATTGTGCATTATCTCTATATTCAAGTTAATGCTCAGCACATATAACTTCTGCATTGTTTGCGTACTGGTATGTCCATTGCTTTATTGGCCTCTCAATTTGCCCAGCTGTGATGCACAAAGGAGATGTGGATTTGTGGATGTTGCTGATCTCTGACCTGGAATTTTGCATCTGTGAGTCTGGTGTTGTTCTTTGTACAAGAATAGAGTTTTGCCCCAGTGTGGTAAGGAAGGAGGTTAGGATGCCTTGCTCCTACTTCATGTGGAGCTGGATAGAACAGATGAGTCAGGGAAGCTAAAACGAGCCTAAGAGGAAGTTCTATCTGGGTGGCCAGAAGTCACCAGAGTAGATTGGTCCTGAGTCTCTGCAGATACAAAAGAGAAGAAAGCTACTGACCCCTCCAGAATTACCAGACATATCTAGATACATCTGCACTTACTCTTTGGTGTGGCCCTGCTAAGACCAGGTGGCTCCTAGGGGAACAGAGGGGGTGACCACAAGTTCTCCTAAGAAGGCCCCTGGAGCAGATTAACACAGCCTCCGGCAAAGAAACATAGCCATTAGTGTGCTGGATGTGCCCTTCTTTGTCCCTTCCAGAACCATTTTTATTTACTGGAAGCATATCTGTAGTGGTCTTGCCCCAGAGCAGGCTAATACTCTCATTCTCTGTCCTAACTTGGAGTACAGGGCTAGGATCTGCTACAAGTCCTGTGCAGCGTCCACCTGGTCCACTATGTTGATGGAAGCAGCAAGTGGCTAGTGTGGTGGTTAGGGCGGAGTGTAAACTTGACTGGCATGGGATCCACCCAGATGAGGAGTGAGGACACTTCTCTGTGTGTCTGGGTGGGGCGTGGAGGGGCAACCTTGGGGTCTATATCTAGCATCGACCTCTTCCTGTCTGGTGGTGTTCCTTGCCGTTTCCTGGCTGCCATGATCTAAGCAGCTTTGCTCCCCATGCCCTTCCACCATGATGTTCCTGCCTTGGAGCCATCCTGTCACAGACTGAATCCCCTGAACCATAAGACAAATTAAACCTCTACTCCTTTATTTTTATTTATTTGTTTATTTATTTTTGTTTGTTTGTTTGTTTTTGGGTGCTGGGGATCGAACTCAGGGCCTTGTGCTTGCTAGGCAAGTGCTCTACTGAGATAAATCCCCAACCCAAACCTCTCCTCCTTTAATTGTGGATGTCTGGTATTATGTCCAGCAGTGGGAAATCTGATACAGCTTGTATGTTGGAATTCTCAGTAAGGTGCATACTACGGACAGGAAGCAAAATCTTGGATTATCTAAAGGCTTACCACATAAGTAAAATTTTTAGGAATCTTGCTCTTGGGCATGCCAGGAAACCCCCTTCTCCATTACATCTTACATTTACCACCATGAATAAAACAAGCAGTGACTGGTAAGCATACTTTAGTCTTTGTGTTCAGTGGATTTATATAATTTTTCAATCTTACCTGAACATGTTCAAGGGTATAAATTAGCCTGAAACACTCAGTGTGATTCAATTAACTGTACATGATTCTAGCACATTTGCTTTGACATCAAATAGAAAAGGAAGGGCTCACTGACTGTGAACCAAAACTGGAGTTCATGACACAGATTCTAAAGGTCTCTTATGACTTCAGCTGAACTTTTAAGATGTTTCTTGGCTGAAGATTGCAGCCGACTGCCACTCTTCTACTGTCTGAAGAAAAGGGAAAGAACAAATACTTCACAAATCACTGCAGACCAAATGACTTATTTTTCAGACTAAAGGGAATTATGAGAAATCAGACATATAAATTGGCAAAAAAAATGAGGGCATGCTCTCAGATGTCTGTGACCAGGCATTGCACGTTGGTTCGACAGGCCTAGTTATTTTCTCCCTTTCGGAAGAAGCTTTTGTCTCTATTTGTCTGGTTCACAGTTTTGAGACTACCTATTTCTGAATATGCTTGAAAATGTGTTTTACAGTGACCTCATGTACCTGTTATTTTCTCTTGCAGTCTGTGCTCTTGGCGGAAGGCTCGGTGTGTCACAGACTGGTCATCTGTATGTCTGCACACTCCTTCTTTGCCCTCTACCTCCTGCCTGGCCTGATAGTTCCTACTGCCAGAGAGGGAGATGGAACTCTTATCCTTGTTCTTGTAGAAGATGCAAATGAAAGCTAAGGGATTGGAAAGCCACGCTAGTGACAGTCCCAGAATCCTCTCTGCGATTGGTTGATTAACTATCCTGACTGTGTCCAGAACTGGTACTTGGAAGTAGCATAAGAGACAGGTTCCAGAGCCAGGTATGCCGGCACGTACCTGTAATACCAGCACTCTTGGGAGGCTGAGGCAGGAGGATTGTAAGTTTGAGACCCAGCCTGGGGAATCAAGGATGGTAGTGACTTAGAAAGACCCTGGCTCAAAACATAAAATGAAAAAGAGCTGGTAGCTCAGTTTGAAAGCCCTGAGTTCAATTCCCACTGCCACAAGAATAGTGAGTAAATCTTACAGTCACTTTTTTTGCTTCCTTAATAAAGAACCAAAGCCATGGTAACTGGTTTTATTTTCCATCAGTGATGGCTAACTTCAGGTTGACTTTAATATCACCAAGAAACTCAGAGTCTTTGGTCCCATCCATCTGTCCCTCTTGACAGAGACGACCAAAGGTGGCCACCCTAGTGTTAGTAAACACAACTCATTGCTTCTGGGTGTGTAGGCAGACGTCTTTCCTTCATCGTGACTTTGGTCTTCCTTTATACCTGACTTCAATACATCAGCTTATCTTGTTGTGTCTTATTTTAAAATACTGTTTGTCCATGTTCCAGCAACCAACCCACCATCTCCCCCATGACCATGCTGACCCAAATCACAGTTTACTCTTCTCTTTTTGTGGCAGAGGCTTACTCCTCCATTCGCCATACACCCCTTTCTCTACTCTCCACAGAACCTCCAGAATAATTCTGCTACAATTTACACCGAGATGCATCAACCTGTTGTGCAAGACTGCTTAAAACCTTTCTTTGTCACTGGGAAGAAAGCTGAAGTTATTTAAATGGCTTTAGAAGTTCCTCCAGGATCTATCCTGAAGTCAGTCCTGGCCACCTGCCACTTCACATCTGTCCCAAGGATGAGAACAGCTCTCCATGAGCTCACCTTATTACTTTATTGCTACCAGGCCGGTCACAAGTTGTCAGTCACCTATTGTGACACAAGATTGTGTTCAGGCTCAGAGTAAGCCAGGGCAACAGGGTGAGAGCCACTCCCAACGGGAGGGACATTTACAATACAGTGACACCATCTTTACTGCACACAGAACCAATCAGGAAAGTGCTATTTTGGACTAATCAGAAAGTCATTATTTTCAGTTTTTCATTTGACTCTGGTGCTATTCATAGGACCAATCAGAAGATGGTCTTTTCAATACTTCATTTGCATGTGGGCACAACCAATCAAAATGCACTATTCCTGATCTCTCATTTACGTGTAACAGGAAGCCAAATGAGTTTTCTTTTTGATAGGATAGTTTATACATGGCTTGATACCAATTGAGCATTTGATAGCATGACTTTCCCAATGCTGTGGCTGAATGAAAGGGAGGGAACCTAAGTTTCAGTACAAAAGATCACTTTCCCTAATCCTCAGGATTGCTGCGAGTCTTTCACCAGCACATTCTCACTCTGCAGTGTGTATTTCTTTTCTGCTGTCAATAAATGTGCATGTTCACTGCTCTTTCTGGGCGTCTTGTCCAGTTCTTTGGAACACCGAGGACCTGCAAGGAGCCCCACTTTGAAACTTCATCCCAGGTTTCAGATCTGCAGGGTATACCCCAGTTTTCAAGATCCAGGCAGTCCAAAGTTGTTCCTTCCTCTTTGGTTAGTGTTTGTTTTGGATGCTTCCAAAGCCGTGACAGAAGTATTGACCTTTCTCTTCTGTTGCAGTCTGATATTTTACTAATTCCTGCTGTTTTCCCTGTCCATCACTCATACTCAATACTATAAAGTTATAGTCAGGGGCCCACCCATCCCCGGGAACCACTGATCCCATATTTGTGACAAACTGGTAGGTTCTCGAAGCACCAACTTCTCATGTTCTAAACAATGCCTTTTTTCAGAACAAAATCAGGCACACAGTGACAAGCAAGACCTTGTGGTTATCCTGGCGGGGGCGAGTTTCCCAAATGTGAAGTATTTGTTATGTACCACAACTCTCTTTGGGAGAATCACCTCCTTCCTTAATTAAATCATCATCATAAGTATTGCCAGGGTCTTTTTTGCTCAATTCTTAGAACTAAATTTTTGCTTTTCAACTTGGAAGATTATACAGAATTCAGATATTCTGAATTCTCTTGCTGAGCCCTCCTAATAGAGCCTCCCTTTTTTTCTGGATAAAATCATGAAATTAGTCAGAAACATTAGATTATGACTTACAGAGAGAGAAATGATAAGCATTTCAAAAAGTAGTCCTCACTTTGTTAGTCTTTTGATTTTCAGCTTATATTGCAATCATTCAAGCAAAACATAAACTCTAAACTTTCCTCTGTTGGCTTAAAATTGGCTTTAAAAACATGATTTTAGAATGTGTCAGATAACAAATATAACTAAATTCAGTAATTTACTTTTCTAGAGGACAGAGGCACTAAGAAGCTGTGTTTAAGGGCTTATAGAGAATCCTTTCATCAGGACAGTCTTTGGATATGTTCTTTTTTGATTATAACAAATTAATGCACATCAAAGCAAACATCCACAAATTCATCTCAAAATCAGAACCCAACCACAGTGCTCTGCCACTTACACTACCAGACATTATTGTTTCTGACAATAATCTTTCACTTACTTTGTTTTAAGAAGATCACATCTATGCTGTCTTTCAAATATCTCATCACCCTGGAGCCAAAGATAGTGGGAACTTCTGAGTGTGCCTGAAGGCCAAGTGCTGAGTGGACAGCACGACTTCACCAACATGTCCCTCCACGCTTGACTGTCGCTGAAATCTTGTCACTGCGTTCTTTCCTGACATGTTGAGAAGAGACAGACACCTTGGACGTGTCTGAACAACCCCGCCCAGGCTTAGTGGAAGAGTTTCTTTTGAAAATAAAGCTCGGCTTCATTCTGTAGTGACCTCGACATGGCTTAGACGATGACTTATTACACGATGAAGAAGATGCTGTGGATGCTGTTATTTTTTCATAACAGAGTCACTCACAAGACCTGGTCCCTGCCAGGGACTATGGGGCAAAGCTGGTGACCTCCAGGGTTAGGGCCTCCTCTGGGTTCCACAGCATCACTGTTTCATTGTATGATTCCTAAGCAATAGCTAGAGCCCTATGGGACAAAAAGCTTCCTGCAATGATTCTCCATGTGTAATGTCTTTTTTAAAAAGTCATTTTAAAAAATTGTAGCTTTCGAGGCTTAGATATTCTTATTCTGCAGATCTGAATAGGTCCAAGGTTCTCATTCACATGCTTTTTAAAAAAAATTGTATTTATTCTATTTTTCTTTGCAGTACTGGGGATTAATCAGGGTCTTTGCACCAAGTTCTCAAATTGCCCTGGCTTTGTTCCAGCATGTGTTCCTCCTGCCTCCACCTCCCAGAGCGCTATCTCAGAACTGCGGTATGGAGTTCCACAGTTGGGGTATAGAAATCTACAGCTTTGTCACATGGCATTAGTGACTGTTAGGCACCCTGCACGTATCAGTGCCGCATAGTGATGATCCCTAGAACTGTTTCATCAAAAAGTCTCCTTGCTTGGTTTAGATGGACCCTCCAACTTTGCCACCCAGAACCCCTGAAGTATAGGAAATTGCATGACATCTGTGACTATTTCTTATGTGTGTAATTTTGTCTCCCATAAGTGGGTGTTTATGAGTAGCACTTAAACCGAGTAGCACTATGCACCTGAGTTTTGATCCCATTTCGGTGGCTGTTCCTGAGGTCATGCTTACCTAGTCACATTGGCCTACTGTAGTAACAGAGTCCAGTGTCTGTCAGACCTGTTTGACTGTTACTCTAGGCACTGATCCCAAGTGTCGCTGGTGAAGCAACCGTAAGCCTAAGACCACATGGCAATCCAAATGCCCAAGGGCTGTAATTAGCCTGGTTTCTGTAGCTGGGGGATGTGCATTGACTTTAGGAACACATGATTAATCCTACTTCTTCAAGCATATGATGATGGAAAGCTGTAAAGGATTGCTCTCTGACTTTTCACTCGTTTCCAGCCATCCATTCACTATCTCAGTTCAAGACCCAATTAGCCAGGCTTAAATTATAGCAGTGAACGCTGAACTGGCTTTTCACAAAAACGTCAATTCGCCAGTATTTCTAGACCAACCTCACCCATGATGTCACTGTCTAGCACCTTTAACTCAGAGTCTACAGAACTGAACTCTTCCATGGCACAAGAGACTGCACCCTCTGACTCCCGCCATCTTCTTCCTCAGCACCCACTTCTGGTATTGCAAGGTTCCCATCCTGCGTCAACCCCTTAATGAGCTCTGCGTTCTGGCATAGCCAGTGTTTTGCAAATTCTTTATCACTCCTGGAATTCCCTACTTAACATACCCTTATGTGCAAGCCCTGATTAAAACACATACACATTCTTACCTGATAATCGATAACCCACGGGATCCACACCATACTTTGTGCAGGATGACTTCTCTGGTGCTTCTTGGTTTCCATGGCAACTTCTTCACCCTATTGATGATCTGACACATTCCCTTTGGTAAATTTTAAGGCTCCTTAAGGCTGAGTTGATTTTCTATTTATCTTGGTGTCTGTAGAAAAGACAGACTGACAGATACATAATTGGCTTTCAAAAAAAGCTCTTTTGAAAAAAATAAATACATTATTTTATGTAAGAACTCGAAAAATGTAATAATGAGTAAATCAGTACTTTAAATCTTTCTGTAAGGGAAACAATACAGATGTGTAATAAATATGTAGATTTACTCGAAGATTATTATTTATAAAGAGTTACCATAGCTGGGCATGGTAGTACATGCCTGTAATCCTAGCACTCTGGGAAGCTGTGGCAGGAGGATTTTGAGTTCGTGCCCAGCCCAGGCGACTTAGCAACATAGAAAAATTGTGTCTTGAAAATTCAAAAAAGTCTTGGGATATAGCTCAATGTGAAGGCCCTGGTTTCATTCTCTAGTACTGCCACGCACAAACACACACATGCACACACACAGAATTACCAAGGTATCTCATTTTTCCTTCAGTGAAAAAACAAATAATCGGAGAATCAGAATTTTCCTTCTGGCCATTACCTACTAGCTTGTGTTCATCTTGGCTTCCTACCAAGTTAGATAAATGCTTAGAATAGCTGCTCTAAACATTGGAGAGCTAAAAGAAAGACTGGGGATGAACGAGGGATCGAGTTCCAGAGAGAGATAATGACACCATCAAAGGACCCACACCTGCTAGCACTTTTTTCCTCCTTGAGCCTCTAAGGATATCGACCACATGGACTAGAAGCCAAACAAAGACCCAGGAACCAAGAGCATTTCACTCCCTGGGAATAAAGAAGTTGCATTTTGGGACCTGTGGTCAGCAAAAGCTCTAGAAAGATTTTGTGACTATTAATTCTAGTTTAAATATGTCTTGAAATGTTTGCTACTTTCTTTGCAACCCAATACTTTGTATATATGTACACGTGTGTGTCTGATGTTAAGAAAGAAAGTGCCACTACAATAGAACGAAGTATACAGCCATTCATTTTCCAAGCAAATCTCCAGAAATGTGCTCGATTGGCCTCACTGAAAGACACTCCTGCATCGCAAAAAATGAAAGCTAAATTGATTTTATATAATTAAGCAATAAAGGAATGGCTGTTCCTCAGCAGTTAGCCCAGATAGTTATTAGCTGCTAAGCAGTGCTCTGCCCTTGGGCCTTAATTAGTGGGTGAAAAATGTGAAACAATTATTATGGACTAGTGTGAAAAGCTAAAAAAATGTTGGCTTTCTACTTTCCAATGATGCCCTATTCTGAGCTTATTTATTTCCTACCAATTAGTAGAAGTTTATATTATTATTGTATCTTTCTTTGAAACCACTAAAATATTTTGGAAAGCATATATATTTATATGAAATGCTTCTTAAAGGTATTTGGGATTAAAATTCAAGTGATACGAATAGAACCATATTTCTTTGTTTTATATTCTTTCTTAATTGTAAAATAATTATCATTTAAAATACAGAAAAAAATAATAGAAAAGAAACTAAAACTACCTGAAACCCTTCCTTGTAGATATATTTGTTGAATTTCCTTCTGGGAGTGTGCATTTACTTATGGTGTGAAGAATTAAAATATACACATGTTTTCATCCATCTTTTCTACATACCTTTATAGTGTGAATATTTTTTTACACCTTTAAAATTATTTCCAGACCCCTTTCAATGACATCTAGTGTACACAATAGAAAATAGTGAGTTAACCAATTTCCTTTTAGATTTGTCCATTTTCCCCAGATGAAAGTAATCCAAAGCTGTTTGTTTGGGCGCCATATTGGTAGTCACTGACTTGTTATGGGAACTGTGCTTCCAATCAGAACCCTCTCCCTGTTTTTCTTGCTTTTCTATTGTAGACAAAGAAGGATGGACCCACCTCCTGTAATCTTCAGGTCCTTTGTGAATGACATGATCCATTTGCTGAAACTGAGGAATCCCAGGGCAAGAGGAGACTTGTAACACAAAGCAAAAGAGGAGGTCGGGGATTTAATTTAGTGGTAGAGCGCTTGCCTAGCAAGTACAAGGCCCTGAGTTCGATCCCCAGAATCCATAAAATAAAACAAAAAACCAAACCAAAACAAATCAAAGAGCAGCGAGTGGAGAAGTGTTTAGGATTGCTACAAGAAAGATGAAACAGTGCCTGTGGACTTCTCCTAGTTCTCCTCAGGGTCATAGGAGACCACGGAATGGATTTGTGAAATCCTCCTCTGTTCATGGCTCAAGCGTGTCTGTGTGTTCAGGGACATGAGGAAGTTGGTTATGCACATTTCCTGGTGGGTTTAAGTACTCAACAGGCTAATTTAAGATAAAAGAGACTATACTTGCAGCAATTGCCATCCCCCCCAAACTAAATTAATTCCTTCTATATATAAACCAATTAATAAGAAAACACTATAAGGAGATCAAGTGCTAGATGTGGTACATATTGGGACACCTGTATCCCCAAGCATCATGGGAAGGGAAAGTTGAAGTAGGCCACTGATATATCAGTGTGTAGTTTGTAGTCACCCATAGTCCTACTTCCAGGCCCCAGTACCAGTAAGAAAATGAAGGTAGTTGGCATACCAGGCTAATTAATATTGAATGTCTATGATTTGCATTGTGTTTCAGTAAATGTAGTTCTGTTTGCTTGCTTTCTCTCTCTCTTTCCCTTTTTCTTTTTACTCTCATCTCCTCTCCTCTCTTCTCAGCCTCACCCTGCCCTGCCCTGCCCTTCCCTTCCCTTCCCTTTTCCTTCTTTCCTTCTTTTCTTTCTCTCTCTTTCTTCCTTCCTTCCCTCCCTCACTACCCCCCCTCTTCTCCTTCTTTCTTTTTTTTCTTTCTTCTCTCTCTGTCTCTCTCTCTGTCTGTCTGTCTCTCTCTCATCTCTCTCTCTGTCTCTCTCTGTCTCTCTCTCCCTCTCTCTCTTTCTTTCTTTTCTTGTGCCTTACTGTGTAGCACAGGCTGGTTTTGAAGTCATGTAACCCAGGCTGGCCTTGAACTCACAGCAGTCCTTCTGCCTCCCAAGTGCTGGGATCACAGGTGTGCACCACTATGCCCGGCACTGCTTTAATATTTATACATACGGCAAGCTTTGGCAGGCTGTCCATCATGTTTCTATTGCTCAGTTATCTGGGCCAGCCCATGTGGTCTACATCTATACATAGAGGAAGTTGGGACCCCCGCACCTTGCACCCCCAAAAGGCCAAGGCTGCACTCAGGTTCATGAGTGAGGCTCACCTCTGCCTTTACTGTTTGGAAGACTGGAAATCATGACTCCTTGTCAGACCTGGCTCTTGTGTTTGCTTTCTTTGGTGATGCTCATGTGCCCCTACACTTGTGTCTGAGAGAACTCATTTTCAAATGAGGGCTTGGTCTTCAGTTAATAACTCAGCACAAGAAAATTCACTTCTGGAACAGTTTCTTCGCAGATCAAAGTTGAGGATGGATTTTATAGCACACCAAGTGAGCAAATCTTCTACAGTGTGTATCTGTCCTGTCTGTAAGTGTTGCTACACAGGAAAGAAGCTAAAAGGATCCTCACTGTCCGTCGCCTCCCTGAGAACACGGTCACTCCCAGTTCTGTGTTCTGCTTTAACTTGCGCTCAGTGGCTCAAAGGCAAAGGAAAAGAGGACACAGTTTGAGAAAATTGTCATGCACTATGGAAATTTTTAAATGTCAACTATTCAAAAATTTGGAAATGAAAAAGAGAACTTGTTATATACAGAGCACATACTCGGTCCCAGAAACCAGGCTGTGTTGTTAGACATGAGCCCATCAAATCTTTACAACTCCCTGAGGCAGGCTACAGATGAGCCATGTGGAGTGGTTGCTTCCGATCAAGCCTAGCCCATGTCTGCAAATTCATGTGGTTAGAGTTAGTCTTTTCGTCCCTGCTTTATAGAATGGCTGCATAGGAGTCGAATGCAAGGGAAGCCAGGTCTCAATCCTGTCCACATGGCCTCAGTAGCTGTGGACATTTAGATCCACGGTCCCCTAAGAAAAGTTACCAAGAAAAAGGGACAGACACTCAGAGGGCATCTGTATGTATTGCTTTGTATTCTCACATTAATCTTTCTAATCCTAGAAAGTAGGCATTTTTGCCATTTCAGTTCTATAGACAGAGAGACCTTAGCTGAGAGCATTTAAGTTCCCCTCTGCCACGGTGAAGATAGAAATCGTCTGGCTGTGTGTCTGTTCTCTGTGTCATTACTGTGACCATATGTCTGCCTCTGGTCTTGGAATATCAGATGTTCACTGGTGTCATTTCGTTCTTTTTTTCATAACATTTTCGCAGTTCACGTTTACATGCTAATTTCACTGGTGCTCAACCTGCATTGTTCAACTCAAGTACTCCTGGCAGCAGACACAGGACCTGGTGCATGGTCACGGTAAAGGAAGTAGCTGTGGAATGGTAGGGTGTGAGTGTGCACGAGAAAGTCTGTTGACTCTCACACATTGCTGCAGCGTGGCTCCTAATGGTACCGTGGAGTGTTCTCGGTAGAAACTTGGCATTGTTCTGGATAAAAGTTTGTGAGCCTTTTAATTCTCAACAATTCTTAGCTTAGAAAGGAAAAACCAGGCAGGAAACTTTTGAAATATACTTCATGAGAAAGACCATTGAAAAGCGAACTTTTAACGATGTGTAACTTTGACAATGAAAGAGGCAGTTTCCACCCTGCCTTTTGAACTCAGAAAATGGTAACTAAACCGTTAGGATCCATTCTAGGCAAATGGGAGAAAGTTTTAAATACTCTATCCTTTAAAAAGTATTATTTCTCTACTCACTCAGCTTGAAATGAAAGTGTGCCTTTTGATTTTAGGCTTCAGATAGACATATGCATCTATACGAATCACCTTTATAACGATTTCGAGGTTTTTATTTTGTCTACTTGGATTTTCCAAGAATGAAAGCGAAATGATGAAAAAAAAAAAAAAGCAAAATGATAGTATCTGGTGATATTACTGGATTTCCACCAGCATTTCTTGAGTTTATGAAAAGGAAAAAAGAAAAATTTCTCCTGCATAAAAATTGTGGATCTTTTTGTCTAAGTAAAATTGATAGAACAGAGTATAAATGTTCATAAGAGCTCTTTGTATCACACTTTAATCAATAAAAGTGATATTTTAATCATTTATGAAACTTTGGATTCTTATTCTAGATTCTTATTCTACTACTGCTTTTCAAAAATACAGGCATACAGTATATCAGTTTAAATTTACATGAGTTGACCTTTTCTTTTTTTTTTAACTTAATATGATTTTCTCATAGAGTAGAACAATTAAAATAGCTGCAATAAGAGGTAAAATTGACCTTTCTTTTTTAGACTTTGCTTTTTTACTTTTAACCTCGTATCCTGATAACTTTGCTTTCAACATTTTGCTTTTTGTGTGTGTTATCTCTTATATTCTTTTTACTTGGGGGATGTAGAGGTTGTAGACCCTCTTTTTGTTTGGTCTACCATTGCAGGGGCTGGGATAAGTGTTTTTCACAGGTCCCTGGGTTAAAGACTTGGTAACCAGGTGCACAGTAAAAGATAGTGGACCTTTAAGAAACAGGTTCTAATGGATAGCTAGCAAAAATTTTTTCCCAGTCTGTGGGTTTTCTCCCTACTCTTTTGGTGATTTCTTTTGCTGTGCAAAAACTTTTCAATAGCATGTGGTCCCAAGCACTGATTCTTTGTATTGTTTCCTGTGCAGTCTGGGTTTTGTTCATAAATTTTTTTCCTACCCCTATGTCTTCAAGGGTTCTTCCTATTCTATT
>PVJO010030369.1:0-15594 GCA_004026905.1 Hystrix cristata | reverse complement strand
TGGAGGATACAGAAACAACCCCAAACACACTCAAATACCTCATCTTTGACACAGGAGCCAAACACCCTCACTGGAAAAAGGATAGCCTATTTAACAAATGGTGCTGGAAAAACTGGCTTACCACATGTCGAAAATTAAAACTAGATATATGTCTCTCACCATGTACTAAACTCAAATCAAAGTGGATCAAAGATCTAAACATTAAAACAGAAACACTAAATTTACTGGAGAACAGAATAGGAAGAACCCTCGAAGACATAGGGGTAGGAAAAAAACTCATGAACAGAACCCAGATTGCACAGGAAACAATACAAAGAATCAGTGCTTGGGATCACATGCTATTAAAAAGCTTTTGCACAGCAAAAGAAATCACCAACAGAGCAGGGCGAGAACCCACAGACTGGGAAAAAATTTTTGCTAGCTATCCATCGGACAAAGGTCTAACATCTAGAATATACAAAGAACTCAAAAAAATTAAACCTCTCAAATGTAATATTTCTTTTTGAAATAAGAAATAGGTACACTCTGTATTTGTTTCTTACTCTTTGATTTTTTGTGTATAAATGAAATATTTTACTTCTAACATTTTTAAAATATTGTTTTCATTTTTTTTATGTGCACACATGTAGGTTTAGTCATCTGAGACAAACTCCTACTGGAGACTGGCTCTTAATACATTTGGATTACTTAGTATAAAGAAAAGGATGTTTATGTTAAAGTGATTTGTAATATTAATTAAAAACAATGACATTTAGACCAAAATGCAAAAGCTGCATGTTCAGATGAGTTTTCGGAAAACACATGAGCATAGGTTGGGACAATTCCTCCACACTGTCTCTCTCTTGAAACCAGTATTTTGACCTACGAATAGTGTTACTCATCACAAATAGGAGGATCTGCTTTAACGCTTAAGATTTTGATCCTTTCCCTCCAACTGTTAGGATTGGCACATTCACCAGGTACAGCTGCTGGCTTTGAGGATAGCATATTATTAGTTCCCTAAGAAGAAATGGTTCTAGTTTTGGAATACATAGGGAAACCAAAGGACAGAGAAACATCAGCAAAAACACAAATTTAGAAGTATACACATCTGGAACACCGGAAATCCTTCCATGCTAGGGATGAACACAGATTCTTCGGGGATTCCATGCTGACAGGGACCTTCCAGATGGCTGAGCCATGACTCCCCTAGGTAGTAGGCAGCACAGCATGGCGGCCAAGTGCCTCCTACTGGAGACAAGACATTTGGGCTAGTATTTATCACTCAAAAGCTGTATGACTTTGGGCAAAGTATAACCTCTCTGGGTTTTACTTTCCTCATCTATAAAGCAGAGATAATGACTACACTACATCCCATAAGACTGACAGGAGGAATAAACAAGTGACACCAGTTCACAGTAATGGCATGTCCACATGAATTTCATCTGAACATGTCCCAGTGCCAGGAGTAATAAGGTCGTTTTTATTTTCTTACCATTTTAGCCAAGCCACTGTCTGAATATTCCAGTTTTCTAAGTATATCTTGAGACTTGTGGCAGTCTACAAAGAAGAAAATAACAGCCATCATTAGCTTAAAAAATAATAAAACATCCCAAGGAATGGAAAGTCCTCCCCAGAACTTCCTTGTTGGCAAATTCGATGTGGCATTTCAAAAGTCACTACAGACAGGAAAAAGTAAATCGTTTGTTCCATCACACACAGTAAAATTTTCCAGTGCTTATACGATTTACCTTGCAACTAAAACCTAGCTTGCAATGTCCTGATTCTTCTCCAAATTTATTTTCAAATTATAGGAAAGTTTAAGGAGTGTTTTTGTGGGTTTCCTTTCCATTCTGATTCTTTTAAAAGTCAAGCCATCTGAATTTTAAAACTAAATACTCTAAAAGAGGATATACATAGGAAAAGTTCAATTGTGCAAATTTAGTGCCTTTATAGAGACAGTTTAAATGTATTTGTCATCTTTGCACTATGTAGCCATGTACAAACTAGGTCAGGCTTGTGCAGCTGATTCTATAAATAGCTACACGGGTTCAAATGCTTCCAATTGTGTCTGGAATAGAGATTTTATGCATGAAGGGGTTACAATAAAGAAAAGAAAACAAAGAAATATCACCCAACTAGCAAAGATTAAGTCAATCAACCACTGAGGAAGAATCACCCTGAAATAAATGGATTTTCTCATTCAAAAAAAAAAGTCTTATCAAAGTGACAGAAAGTATGAAGCAAACATGAGGACCACAATTCCTAAAGAAAGTGGAAAGTGGAAATGCCAATGTTTTCTATGTTTCTTCAACCATAAGAAAATCTTGTATAGGCCACATATTGGCCTAATGTAGTATGTCTGGAAGGGAAGGAAAAGGAGGGAGACGGGACAGAGGGAGGGAGGAAGATAGATTTTTATACTGCAAAGTTTTTATTTCAAAGTCTTAAACAGTTTTGCCTTTTTTTTTTTTGTTGAGACAGGGTCTCTCTATGGAGTTTAGGTTGGCCTTAAATTCACTATGTAGCCCAGACTGGCCTGAAACTCAGGGTAATCCTCCTGCTTCAGCCTCTCAAGTGCTGGGATTACAAGCATGCACCACCACGCCCAGCTAGTTTTGTTTATCCATTTTTGTATAGCTAATAAAATGCTGTAAGCATAGCATCAAGTTACCTTAACTAAATCAGACTTCCTTTTTTCAGCTCCCTGTCCTGTATCAAATAAAATGAAGACCCACCTTTATTTTTCTGCTTTTCTTATAATGAATATATAACTTAATAATTTAGCCCTTGACCCTGAGCACTGCCTGAGCAGAAGGAGTCTGTCTTTTAGCGCATAGCTGGGATACACTAGGGGGCAGCCAGCAGGTTGGGGGAGCCCCTCTGAAGGACATTTACCCAGAGCTCCAGGCCAGCCAGTAGTGGCTCATACTTTGGAGAGAGAAAAGAATTTTAGTGGGGAAAGGAAGAAAAGTCATTAACATACTCAAACTCTCTGACATCATCTATATGGGAAAGAGACGCTTACTGATGATCTATACCACTTTTTCAAAAAATAGGGAAGGTATTGTGAAGGCTGGAACTTGTCCATTAGGACATGGTTTGCTGTGACTGGCGCTGCTTCTTGCCTCTCCCAAAACAACCAATGGGCAAAGCACAGCTGTTCATTCAGAACAAATTCTAGATTTTTGGCCACATTCTCACCACATTTTCTAAGGCCTTCTGCCCACAGGAGACCCTAGATCCTCTACAACTATACAAAAAAGACTGTTTTACTCATGATGGGACCACTATTAGTATAATCGATACTTGGTGAATCTGATTGTCCTTAGTAATCAAATAGCACTATGAATTTAAGTTGAACGTATAATACAATTTGGTAAGATAACAGGTCTTGGTGCTACTGCTTCTTTCTCGCCTTTTGAAGTAACAACGACTCAGCGCAAGGAGGAAGAGGAAGAAGAGGACAAAAGAAAATCTACCCTACCTATAAATCCCACCACGTTTTGTTAAGTAAGGGCAGATCACCTCTCCTCTACAGGCGCCCAAATGCAAAAAGCCTCAGGCAGAAAGTGGCTGTTTCTCCCTGGCCCCTTTTGGCCTAATTTCCACCAACCAGTGGGTAGAAGGTGCTTAGCTTCCTGCTCTACACACACACCCACAAACGCCCAAATTCTCCAAAGACACTGTGTCTGCCTGGAGAGATGGAAAACCCAAACCAACAGCAAAGATGAGTCACCTGGCCAGAGAGCCAGAGCCTCTGTGTGTTCTTCCCACCCAGTTGCGAGGAGGAAGAGCCCGTGGCCTGGCATTCCTGTCTGGCTTGTGCGAACAGAGCAAAAAACACCAAGAACAATGTGGCCCAAAGAGACCATGTCTGACAGTGAAAACATACAAAGAATCACCGTCCAAGAATAAAAACAGGGAAAAAACACATTATTTTAGTGGCCTTAGAAAAAAAGTGTCCATGACAATTTTTCTCAAAAGCAAATAGATTGTAATTGTTTCCAAAGGAACCAGGGAAAACACTTGGAGTTTTGAAATCTAAATGCAGGAGCTTGCAGTCTGTGTTCTTCACTAAAACAAACGTGGACAAGAGAAAATGACATTTTCCCTTTCTAAGCTGAAAAAACAAGAATGTAAACAACACAAAGGTTTTCCTGGCTCTTTTACAGACTTTTCGTGTCATTCTTGAATTATTAAAATTGTCAAGAATGTAAGTATTTTTGTTCTTAAACGAAAAACAAAATTATAAAATGCAAGATGTCTGGGAAGCTGTGAGGCCTGGTGTAACTATGAGCACCTTTTCTTCCCTCACATCCTCGGATGGAGAATTTCGGCAGCACTTGAAACACAACTCAGCTCACAGTCAAAGCAAACCACGTGCTTTATCAACTGTGGAAGCCTGATTCAAGAGCATTACATACTCACCTCAATTTTCCAGATGTTTAGGTTAGAAAGCAGATCCCAACAGAAATTTCCATTCTTATCCACTCCACTGAACCCGAAACCAGCTGCATTATTCACTGCATCAGCTGTGGTTTTCAAAACGATACATTAGGATACAGAACAAAAGGCATGCTGCTGCTTTAAAAGATAACAAGGGTCTTCAACAATGAGAGATACATGATAATTCCTTAGAAAAGGAACAAAAACTTCAAGGAGCTGGTATCGGTGTGGGCCACAAAAATATTTTTGGTTGTTCATGACCTTGATTTTTATTCATTCATTCATTCCAGAGCATTTAGTGAGCACCTGCTAAGATGAAAGGTGCTAGATGTTTGCAGAATGTAAAAAATGAGAAGCGGTAGGATTTAGTGACCAAGTTCATATGAGGGGAGGAGGAGGCAGAAATACACCTAAGCTCAGGAGCAGAGACCAGAAGAAACAAAGCACTCAGTAGAAGATCAAGAATTGTCACTGCGAACCACAGGGCATTAACTAAGAAGCACAGTAAATCAAGAGGAGAACCAGCTCTGGGAGAATTGGAGCTGATCCCAGGCATGTCAGACGTGAGTTGCCAGCAGGACACCACGGCTGCCCAGATGCAGTTGAGAATAGTTTAAAACCCAAGACAAGGAACAGAACTGGGGCTGTGACTTTGGGGTCAGGTGCAATGGAGGCCATACGTGGACACATGGTCAAAGCCATCCTACCCACAGAGTCATTCTAAATGCTCCTCTTTCGAACATCTTTTCCTTCTTCCCTGACCTACAGGAACATGCCCTCCCTTACAGCGACTATTTCACCTCTAATCAATTCCTTAATGAAGTGTCTTCGTAATCAATTACTAACCTGATGAACCCAATACAATTATGATGATAATCAAGAGGCTAATTTTCTCTTTCCATTTATCTTATTCCAGATTGTGTTAGTATATTTTCTTTAAGGAAATACACTAATTGAGTCACAGTACAGTAAAGTCTTAGGCCTGGAGGAGATTTTAGAGAAATACTTCCTGTAAGAGTTTGAGTCCAATTCAAGACAGATTTCAAAAGAGTTACTCTAAAATAATAACCTGTTCTGGGCTGAGAATGAGGCTCAGTGGACGAGCACTTGCCTCCCAGGATCCATCCTCAGCACTGCAAAACCACCAAACGAACCCAGAGCAAAAATTTCATACTACGCTTGTCTGATTTACTTCTGGCATAGTTGATGATTGAAGGTTGCTTATCTCAGGCTTGGCCTCACTGTACAGTGACCTGGTTTCTTTTAGAAAAAAAGATGAAAAATCCTTCTGTCTCATCCTCCCAAGCCAACTGGAGGGAAACTCACTAGAGAAGAAAAAGCAAAGAGTGTGCTCGTGCCCGAAGGAACCTAATGGTTTTACGTGTGTGGGAACAAATTTGCAAATGACAGAGATACATAAACTGGGAGAGGAAAAGTCCTGGAGGTCTCTGTGGACAACTCAAATGAGAACTGGACTGCCCAAGGCTGGGCCAGCATTGTAACTTCTACGTTCATGCTTCCACCTCCAATTCCATGTCTGGCCCACCTAGTCAGACCTAAAAGAGCAGAACAATGATAACTGTGTGTGCGTTTTCAGTGCTCACCATCTTTCCAGGATTCAGTGCCCTCAGGTGTCTCTCATTTAATCCTCACAGTGTTAAGAGCTTGGTAAAGGCTGCCTCAGCAGCATGCTATATGTATGTCCGTGGGATTCATCAAACTGCTAGAAAGCTATCCCCTAAGTATAAAATGAATATAATAAGAGCACCTTATATCAGCCAGGCATGGTGGGCATGCCTGCAATCCCACAACTGAACAAAAGGATTGCAAGTAGGAGCCCAGTCTGGGCAACCTAGCATTTAGCAAGACCCTGTCTCAAAATTTAAAAGAGTTGGGGCTGGAGCTCAGTGCAAAGGCCCTGGGTTCAACCCCCAGGGCTGGCAGTGGGCGGAGCACCTGTGTGAAAGGCCTGTTGGAGGGATTAAAAGTGCTTAGCACAGTGCCTAACTCAAGGTGACATTCAAGAAATGTTGGTTCCCATTATTATTATCATCACCACCCTTAATTAGGCTATGAAGGGAACTGAGGTTAGAAATATCAGGTAAATATTAAGACCATTCAGGTGGTAAACAATGCCAGAATAGGAATACTAGAACTCTGATTCCATGACCTGACAGGTAAGAGCCACCTCAAAAGACCAAAATTAATGACCCTAAGTACTGACTCTCCAAACAATTAAACCCTTCACACAACGGTGGAACCTGCAGTTTGTTTTCATCCCAGAGCAGTTAGAGTCCAAGCTCCTAGTCCAAAATTCCTTGCCTAATGCATGAGTCTAAACTATTATTAAAGATAAATTCTGGATACTCATGTGTTGGAGTTTGTGATCCACAGAACACAGCCTGGGCTATAGTTGTGTCTCTCTAATTAGTAACAATTAGTAGCAGGTAAATAACCAGAATTATATACTAAATCCAAAGAAAATAGTTGTATTATTTCAATATATACAGTATCTAAAGCTAGGCTAACAGTCCGGCTCAGCTGAGATGTATCACAAGCCCAGCTTTAAGGATTAAATTTATAATCATGTGTAATTACTACATGAATTATATGTAAATGGTGTTTTAAAGAGCTGGATAAAACAATTATGCGGTTAAGCAGTCTAAATATTCCCTGATATACTATTCATTGCTTCTTTATTCATAAACAATACAAAGGTTAATTTCAGACCAGCCCATGCAATCTAAACTGTAACAAACTTCAAATTGAGGCTATACAAATTAATGAAGCATTTCCACTGAAGCAACTAAAAGAAGATAAAGAAAAGAGTGGAGGGGTTAGAAAAGAAAACGAACTCAGTCCACACAGGAAGGGTCACTTGTTTATTTCGAACTTCTGAAGAACACCCAAAAGGGCAGAATGGTGCAGACACCCCAGTTCCTATCACCACCCTCCACCCAGGCCCGCTAGCAAAACCCCACAACCCACCTCACAGTCGACCTTCCCTACGAGGCCATGGAATGGCCTTTCTTTCCTCCTTAATCAGGAGCTGATTTAGTCCACAGTCCAAGCCCTTAAGCCTTGGGATACAAAATATAGGAACAGGAAGGGTAGGAAAAAAGGAAGAGAAAAGGAAGATAAGTGAGGAAAGAAAAGCTGGTAAAAAGAGGGAGATTCTCTCTCTCTCTCTCTCTCTCTCTCTCTCTCTCTCTCTCTCTCCCCTCTCTCTCTCCATGCATTCACATGCACATACATATAAACACACACACTCAGGTTAGAAAAACCATTAACTATTTCACATAGAAAAATATGCCGTGTTCCATGAGAGAGGTTCCAATCATAGTAGATACAATAGATAGATATAATGCCTCACTACAAAAGAAATGATCACTTTTAAATAATAAAGCAACAGCAGAACAAAGAGTAAGATAAAAAGAAACCTTTGAAGCCTTCTGCAGTGACCAGTGCATATTTATCACTTTCTCTGCATTCCCATCACTGAGACAGCTCTTGGCATGTATTGCCTGGTTTATTGTACATGCCTGTGTTCTCAGTGTCACGGTTTTGAGGTAGGGAAGATATCTTATCCAGCTGTGAATTCCTCCCACAAGGGCTGATTTTAAAATATAGTGTTCGTTTAAATTTTTAAAAAGCTATGACAGTAAAAAACACAATGCTATTCATCCCCCTCAAAATACTCCTCCTCACTTTGAATACACTTGTCCCATCATTCTTGCCACTTTCTGAAGCAGTTCTAGAAGTCCTCTTCCGTGAGTGTCTTCACAAGGTTTGGTCAAAAATAAGATAAATGATGCTGCGGAATGCCATCCAACAAAAATGCAGGCTTGTAAAAACGTTACAATGTGTCTTCATCCACCTTATTCAGCGGCTGATACCAGGAAACTTCTGGCTTCTCCTCAAAGTCAAAATAACCATGAAAGGTAAATGTTTTGAATTCATTCAGGACATCAAGGCAGCCAGGGCAGCCGCTAAAGACATTCACATAAGAACACTTCCAGAACTGCTTCAGAAAAATGGCAAGAACAAAGGGTTAAGTGTATTCAAAGTAAGGGGAAGTATTTTGGAAGAATTCATAGCAATGTGTCTTTTGTTGTGATATTTTTAAAATTTAAACATTCACTGTATTTTTCGTACCTCCTAGTACTAAGCCTGATACTCAAAAAAAGCTCCTTGAATCAAAAGTGAAAGTAACCAGAATCAAGATCTGCACATTGCAAATTTTAGAATAGCTCTAAGTCAGGTCTCTCTGACTAAATGTTACACAAACATTGCACTGGGCTGAGCTTCTGCATCAATGATCTGGCTCTTTAAAATAACCCGGGCCAGGGAGGAATGGGGAACTACTATCTACTGCATACAAAGTTTCTGTATGGGGTGATAGTGTGAAATTATGAACGAACTTTTTTTTTTTGGTACTGGGGATCCCCACTCTGGGCCTTGTGCTTGCTAAGTAAGCACTCTAACCACTGAGCTAAATCCCCAGGCCCTGAACGAATTTAATGCCACAGAACTACACATATTAAGATGGTAAAATCACAAATTTTACATTACATATCGTTTACTGTGTTAAAATAATATTGTAATTATTTAATAAAGTGATTTGGTACCTGTAAACTTTTATTTGTAGATTAAAACTTGAAGGATGAGCTAAAAGAGGAATAGCATCAATTAAATGCCATTCCCCCATTCACAGAATGTGAGCTAAACATTAAGAATAGAGCTTTATAATCCATTTGACATAAGAAGCCAAGTCACTGCTCTCTGACATCCAGCTGAGATGTTAAACTTCCATCCTCAAAAGGGGCCTGGGGTGAAATAGATGCAGCTGCCAGACCTTATTACAATCCTCTACAGCCTCAGTAGGTACATAGAAGGGTTTACTGCTCGCTTTAGTAAAGTTTTAAAACAACTCCGGTCTAGAACTGTTTGACAAGAAAGAGATAAAAGCTTAATAATGACCAAGTTGCCTCACAGGAAAGAAAAGTGTGATAAAACCAAATGAAGGTGAACTCTCTATGTTAGAAAATAAAAAGAACTAAGTTCTACAGCTGTTAATGACACTAGGTTTCAACCACAGCCAGGACCAGTTTTCCTCTTATCACAGGTAACTGAGTTCATGAAGGGTGGAAGAAAAGAAGCTATGTTGGAAAGTATAAAATAAGACTGGTTCAACCGACCCCATTATGAATTGGATTATTTTCATTTTTTGACTAAGTGACCCAAATGTTCTTGCTAAGTCATTCACCTTATTCTTCATTCACTTAAGTCCACTCCATCCAACTTACCTAATGTCCATGCAAAATAATACTTAGGCTTTGCAGCTTGCATCACCACATATAAGTAGAAGAGCCGAGTCAGAAAGTTTGCTTTATGGACAAACCAGTCATCAGCAAGGCAGGTGATGGGGAATGTCTTCGTGAGTGTCAAAAACAAAAGGAGAGACACCAAGGTGATGCACAACTTTTGTACCACAGCTCTCTGGAAATGGGAGAAAATCAGTAATAATCACTCAGAAGGCTCAGAGATGAGAACAATGATTTGGGGACAGGTACATTAAGAACAATTTTGCCCCAACAGCAGCTACAGAATTATTCCCAGAAAGAAGGCCAACGGTATTTTTCTTCATGACACAAAACTGATGATGATGAGTAGGGGCTGTATTTAGATACGGAATATACACTTGAAACTGAATGTATCCAGAATGGAAGAAGATATCTTTCAGCATGACTTGACAGTTTCATCAAACTAAGAAGTAACTAGCAGATTAGTAAATCAAGCTCTTAGGCTTGTGTCTGGGTGGATCATGGATGTACTATATACGGTCCCTCTCCTATACCTCTCCTCCTTTAAGCTGTGGGTGTTAGGTAATACAAAAGGTAAGCGATTTCATTTTCCAAAATATAATAAAAATAGCTAATGTCACAGAGTGGCAATTTTCCATCAGAAAGAAATAACCATTTGCCTTCCACTTCTGCAGCCAGCAGAGCCCAGGAAATGGGCCTGAATCAGTAGTCAAGCGGACAGGGGCTCAGGTACCGGGGATTCTGTGCAGGTGACTGAATACCCACACCAGCATGTGGGCAGGTAATGGAACGCTTTTGACTTCTAGGGTGGTTTAGATGTTCTCTATTCTAGGGCTAAGAGGCACTGAGTTCTAAATTCCTCTGGACACAGTGATTTGGCTCAGTTTCTGTAACATTCCAGGAAATGTCATTATACAGATCTGTAACTTTCACCTTTATGAAAACAGACTGTTATTTATAATATGGCATTACAACATCCCCTTCTCAGAGGGCGAATGGAGGCTTAAGTGAATGAATATTTACAAGGTACTGGAGACAGTTCTTGGCTCCCAGCTAAGTGTTCCAACACAGAAAATTGTACTGCAAAGAAATGCCAATATTGGTATTTTAAGCAAATGCTTAAAAACTACAAAAAAGTTATTGGCTAAGCTTTCTTGATCTTCTCCTACTTCTCTTTCCTTTTTTCTTTTTTCTACCCTGGTTTTTTAATTAGGACAATTACTAGTAAGAGATAGGTCTGGAAGCAAAACTATTTTCTGGACCTGAGTAAACATCTGGCACTAAACACTCACATTTGGAGAGGGCTCCGGCAAGCTGCGGAAACCTTTTTGTTTCCAGTTCACGCCCAGCAACTTCATGTGTACATGTCTCCCTTCAATGAAGGCTACATAGTCCTTGAAGTTGTTACAAGGACCAGCAATGATGCTCATGAAATTGAGAAGGTAGCTTAAGTATTCCAAAAAAGAAGGTTTCACTCTGTGAAAATAAAATTTAAAAGTTGAAAACTTCTCACTCCTTGATTTTTTCTCCAGAATATGCAAATAATTAAATCATATACACAGCTGTTATATCTGTAGATTACTATACATGATAAGACCTGCCTTTGTTCTATCTTCTAGAAAAATCCACCTACGGACTCTTGTTGAAAAATATTAATGAAAGGGGGGTGAGGTCAGAGAAGAGTCAGTGCTGTGTGGCGCCCTCTACTGGTGATGCCAGCTGCATACGCTGAGGGCTGGGTGAGGCAAAAGCTACTCTGGGACTGGGAAATGCTCTTTTCTCTTCCCACTCATTTGTCTACAGCACATAATGAAGGAAATAAATGTAGGGCAGGGTGAAAACCTAAACTCATGTTATCTGACTGAGATGCTTTTGAAATGGTAAAACTCCCTCCCAACTGCCAAAATAAATATGAAACAAAGGATGGGTGGATCCAGTTTCCACTCTGAAGAGGCCACACAGACCCACAGCAGTCCATTGTCTGCTTTCTCTTCCAGGCACGAGAGCCTGAACAAGAGACCAGCGTGGTGGCAGAGAAAAGCTCTGGAGAGAACTAAGTGGCAACTGGAAGCCCATGTCAGCAGGACAGAACCATGCGAAAGGCTCCCAAAAGTGCCACTGCTAACCAGCCACCAGGATTATGCCTACTATCACTTATGCCCCCATAATGCTGAGCAAAGAACTTGATGCACTAGAATCTTCCAATGGTTCTCCCTTGCTTCCAAGCTTCAATTCCCTAATGAAGGAACCATCTGGGACCCCCCTTGCTCATCTCAGTTGTCCCTAGATATTGTCCTGCAGAACTCCCAGCCAGGCTGCACCACCCTTCCTAATGTGCTGCCCACAGGCCTCTTTCTCTCCCAGATCAGCATTACTCTCTCCTACTTTAGACACCTGCCTTTCTCCCCCTCTAACACTGCCCCCTTCCCAGTGCACATCAACACTGGCCAACGCCCACCTCCAACTTCTCCCTATTCCCCAGCCCCATTTATTTCTCCTTCCTTGCTTCCTATCTTTCTTCAGGCTTTGGCATTTTAACACACTGGTATGCATTACTAATTAGCTGTTTCTTGAGGGCCCTAGACATACACACTTAATAAAAATAATTCTGGAGTAAACACAACTCTGGTTAAGGAGAATCTTGCAGAACTAACAAAGTTACAGATCCATTTACTCCTTGGCCTAATAGTCCAGCTTCTGGGAACCTGTGCTACAGCAAGACTCAAACACATTTAAAATGACTCATGCACAAGGTTATCCATCACTCACTACTGTCAAAGCAGAAAACTGGAAGACAGTTCAAGTAGCTATCAACAACACATTCATTAAATACACAATATCATGTCCAAATAATGGAATTAATCTATAGCTATTACAAAAATGAAGGAAAATCTCTAGACACTGATATACAAAGGGCTTAAGCATATCATTAACTCACTTCACAGCAAGTTGGTGCTGCTCAGCAGAGAGTTCTTCAGCCCTTCGACCTAGTCCTATGAAATACAAAAAAAATTTACAAGTAAGATGTTGAAAGTCTTACTGAACGCACTTGGAAAACATAAAATCATAAAGAATTCCCATTTTTCATTTTCTAAAAATGGTCTGGGGGGCCTGGGGCTGGGTTCAGGGACAGGGTGTATGCTTATCATTCACATGGCCCTTGTAGCTGTGGGTCAGGGGTTCAGGAGGCCGTGGATCAAAGAGCTACCCATAAGTCTCAAAAGTGCATGCGCCATAAGCTCCTACAAAAAGGGGGGTGTGTTCAAAGGTTACTTCTATTTAATGTGCATAGCATGACATGACCTCCTCTTACCATCCTGTGATCTCACTGCTACAGCAGAGCAGTGAGCTTGTCCTTCTCAGGCTGTACCAGTCTAAGTACCCCCGATTACACCTGTGCAGTACCTTGTACAAGCTGAGGGGAGTGCACTGGGATGTAATGGGGGGAAAAATAGGGTCTTTCCTCCTCCGAACAACAAGAAAAATGTAACACTGAATGCAGGAAAAGCACAAAGGAATTACGTGATTTTTTTCTTCTTCGAACTCATCCACAGCAGAAAAACTCCCAACCAAATCACATGTACACTTCCTATAATATTTACTTGGTAACTTGGAGTCAAAGAAAACAAAACACTGTCTTACAAACAATATAAGCCAACCCTAAAACTGTGCGTTCAGTTACGACTGATTATGGTCACCAACCATGAAGGGAGTTGAAGACGTGCCTAAGAGAAGGCAGAGTGCTTGGGGAATTTCCTTGTGCCTCCCACACACAGGAAAAAGAGAAAAAGGCAAATAAACATTTTGCTCCATATAAAGGATGCTCTAGAAAATGTGGTAAACTAAGAATACTTTAAAAAGTAAAATTTAGCAGGGAGTGGGAGAACTCCGGGAGGCTCAGGCAAGAGGACTGAGAGCTGGGCCCCAACCTGAGCAACTTGGCAATTTATCAAGAACCTGTCTCAAAATTTAAACAACAAAAACAAATAAAACAAAAACTGGAGATGCGGCTCTGTGGGAAAGACCTAGGTTCCATCCCCAATACTGTCAAATAAAAGGACCAGATTATTTAAAGCAGGTGTGGTGGCACACGCCTATAACCCCAGCTACTTGGGAGGCTGGGTCTTAGCAAACATATCTGGCAATCTTAGGAAGTAAATCCGTGCTAGCTATGGAGTACAGCCACTACCAAGTGGAGTTCCAGTATAAACAAGGCGACCCCTCACCTCCAGCCCGAGATCCTCTGACTATGGCACTTGCAAAACCTCACATTCTGGGAAACCTCTCAGTACTGGGCAAACCAGGATGGTTAGTTAGCCTAGAAAGACTCCATCCTTGGTATAAAATTACCCAGTTCTCTACAGAATGACTAAAGCACCAAGTACAAAGTAGCGACACTCTGGGTCAAATGAAATTTAATCAGTTCCCAAGCTTTAAGTAAAAACAAGAAAACTAGCTGTCAGAGATAAACCTTCTCAACCTGTCCTCATACAAAGACATTTCAACACTCAGAAGCACTTGCCAGAGCAGTACAAATCCACAGAATATACTTTTACTAATTGTACCTGGCATCTTTTAAGCCCATATTGAAATCTTCCGCCCAGCTGAAATAATCTTCCTCTCTCCCTAGGAGTGTAGTTTTAACAGTGTAAATCACATGTTCTGCCTATTTCTAGGAAGAGCTGGAGTGGGAAAAAAATGTTCAGTTTTATACAAACTGAAGATTCTTCCTCATCCCAGCTTTTCACAGGAGAAGGCTAATCTCATTAGATAATTTTCCAAGTTAAAATACCAGCATTAAAAAGTGATTAAGCAGCCAATGCCACTCCATTTTTTATTACCTTGTAAGCTTTTCAGAGATTAAACCAAAGCAAAAAGGGGGCCATTTCTTAACAGATTTGGAAAAGAAGGTCAGAGAGCATCACAAATTAACTTTAAAACATTACAAAGATAAATAGAAAATCCACTATTTGTTCTTGGAGCAAATATTTGAGCAAATACAGACTGCAGATACACATGGGAAATAGTGGGTATTCACTGAGAAAGTAAAAGGCTACGATTAAAGAGGTCTAGAGAGTCTAAAGAGGACAAAACAGTGCAAACCTGTCTGCGCTTGTCTACAGTTTGGACCACACATAAAAACAAAAAGAATTTTTAATGTCAGGCTCACTCAAAGCACCAAAAGAAGGGCCGCCCTTCTCACCATCATGAACTTGGAAGGCCAGCGTGGTAATCTTCTGGGTGATAATCATCAGAGGCCTGGAAGGAAAACAGGAAAATCAAGACTAGCAAAAAAACAAACAAAAAAAAAGCCTCAGAAAGAAACTTTCATTCTGTCTCTCTGCGTGGTGTTTTTTTGCCTTGAAGTTTATTAAGCAAAAGTACAAAAACATTGAAGTAATAATAGAACTAATAAGCAAAAGTACAAAAACACTGAACTAATAAACAGACCTAAGAACACTGAATATGAAGATCACACTTGACAGTCTGTTCTGTGCTGAGAAGCCTCGAGGTCACCACTGTAGAGCAACAGCATCGCTTCATCACCTAGAAAAATGCGGCCACTTGGGACTCCAGCCCAGACAGGAAACAGGGTCTATCTTAACACGATTGTGAGGGGATTCAAACACACAGGGAAAGTGTGAGAAGCACTGGTTTGGGAGATGCCTGATCCAGTACCCTGGTCACATGCAGGGATCACAGAGAAAGAGACAGACCAATAGAAAGATAGAGAGACACACACAGACACACACACACAGACACACACACACACACACACACAGTGTGATTAAAAAAAAACTATGCTGAGTGCTTAAATTATTTTTTAATTTTATTTAAGTAG
>PVJO010030368.1:0-15596 GCA_004026905.1 Hystrix cristata | reverse complement strand
GACACACCTGTAGCTCCACACATCTTGGCGTCAGCTATGCAACAGGCTTTCCCACTGTGCTACGTTTTGGAGGGGAGAAATCCACACTTTCCTGAAGCCCCCAGCAGACTTCCCCTGTGGCTCATTGACCAGAACAAGATTCTGTGCTACCCACAGCCCAATCTCTGCCAAGGACAGAGGGAGGCCCGTGCCTGGCTTTGACCAATCGCTGTTCATTCCCGGGCCCCTGGGGCTGGGCTTGGCCACCTGCACAGATCTGTTAGCAGATAGAAGGGAGAATGGCTGCCTGCAGGTCTTCTAGCCATCTCAGAGCTTAGTGTTGTGTCCCTGTTGACCAGAGAGCCAGTTTCCTGAAGACAAGAATTCTGCCTTCCATTGAGAAGAACTATCTGGGAGGTGCACCCTCACAAGAAAGCACATATTTTTTGGGGGGTGGGGGGGTTTAGACAGGGTCTCACTATATAATTAAGGCTGGACTTGAACTCTGTGTAGCCCAACTGGCCTCAAATTCATGGGGATCCTCCTGCCTCAACCTCCCGAGTGCTGGGATTGCAGGTGTACACCACCACGGCCATTAAGAAGTCACAGAATATTAACAAATCACCATCCCGTTATTATTTTCTTCTCATTTCAGCAAACCAGGACTACTGTCAGAGTCAGCTGTGTGAATGTGATAAAACTGCTGCCTACTGTCTTGCTCAAAACCAGAAAAGCTATAAGAAAATATACCAGTTCTACCCTGACCTATTTTGCAGTGGAAAGAAACCCACCTGTGAAAGCCTGCTCGTCTTGCCGCCCAGGACTTAGTCTTCTTCTCTAACTCTCTCCCTCAGTCAAATCCTCTGCACATAGAGGAAGCAGTCTTCTCCCACCCTGGAGGTGACCCAGCAGGCCTTCTATCCCCACCCAGGAGGCGAATCCAGTGCCTGGGGCACAGCTGACTGGCCCCTTCCCCTGCTTCCCGGGGCACAAGATTTCCCCACCTCTGTCCACCATTCCCCTCCAATCTTTCAGTTTAGCAGTAGCAGCTGTACTCCTGAGGGGCTTCTTATGAATAAAGGAATTAATACATAAACCCCGTCTGTGTGTGTGTGTGTGTGTGTGTGTGTGTGTGTGTGTGTGTGTGTGTCTGTGTGTGCTCCTGATGGTACATTCACCCTCTGTGGTCTTAGTATAAGGTCACACCAACACAACACAGCGCAAAGCTTAAAAACACATACGTGCTCTGGAGTTAGACTCTCTCGGTCCAATTTCCTTACCTCACCTCACCTCCTCAGGCCTTGGTTCTCTTATCCAAATGGAGATCACATTAGTGGCTCCTCCTTGGCTTGTTTGGAGATGAAGGCAGACACCAACTGTAATCTGGACCTGCTATGGCCATGTCCGCTGTCCCTATTAGGAGTGAAACACAGGCATGCCTTTCCCTTCCCTGCTGTCCTGCAGTAACAGAAATTACTGGAGAGGAGTCACATTTCTATTACACAGTAAGGACGGCATCCCCAAAATGGTGTCTGCTGAGTCACAATCCTCCGAGGGTCTTAGAAAAACATCTGACGGGCATCCTGCAGCTGTCTGGGACCTCCCAGAGCATGATCAGGTAGGCCATTGGTTCAAGGGTACATGGACCCTGCATGGGCACTGTGTGAACACTGCATACATTTAACCCTGAAAAGTGTGTAGTTTCCTATAGGGTAGAAATTACATTGCTTGCACAACAGCCTAAGCGTCTTTCTAAACCCCTTAAAAGCCCCTAGAAAAAGAGCCTTCTTGTGTATCCTGTTCAGGACCTCTCACAGCTAGTGCGAGCTCTACTTCCTTGCCTTTATATCTTTTAAATAAATTTGCTTGCACTCTACCTCCTCCATCTGCGGTTTCATTCTCCATTACTGCGGGACATGTCCCTGGCACAACTATTTGCTTTTGAGGGAAAATAGAATGATGGTCTTGAGATTCTGGGGAGCTCCAGTTCACAACTGTGTGGATGTCCTTATCCTGCGTGACTAGTCTGGTAGAACATCGAGGTGTGGCAATCCAATGCTGGCCACCAGCTAGACCCTGGCTTGGCTCTTACCCTCTCACCCAGGGCCAGCTTCCTACACAAGAGACCTATGAAGTTCCACAGAGCCTACTCCCAGAAATCATACCACCCCCAGGGTGATGCTCTGCTGGGGCTATCTTGAAATCCTTATAAATATTTAAATAAGGTGTCCTGCATTTTCATTTTGTACCTGGCCCTGCAAACCCTGTAGCTGGTCCTACCCTCCCTGTACCCTCACCTGGGTGCTACTTCCCCTCCTGACATCCAGAGTTCTGTTGGGATGTTCCCAATAGGGCCAGCGGCAGCCCCTCTGTTTCTTTAATAACTCACGGGACGGAGCCCTTGCCCAGCCGGTTAGACCTGCCTTCACCAGGAGAAGGTGCCTGTCTATAATCCACTTTCCCAGAAGGAATGCCATCTTCCAATTATGCACGAAGATGCTGCATTTGCGGGAGGCAGCCCTGGTCACCCCTCTCAGGTGTAACAAAAGTAAAGCCAATAAAAACACCCTGAGATAACACATTGATCCATTAGAAGGGATACAAACCCAAAATGTGTGATGATATTTATTGGCAAGGCTGCTGGGGAAACTAACACACACAAAAGTGGCTGGTGGGCAAAATGCTCACAGCAGGTATTTTAACCTGTGGATACACACACACACACACACAAATGCACACATACACAAACAAGTTTGTTCATTGTGGCATTGTTCTAAATTGTATTAGAAAACAACTCAAGTGTCCGTGTAGAAACTACTAAAGAGATGATAGTATCATCTCAGAAAGGAATTCAATGCATCCACTGAATGAGGAAGCACTCTGTTCTCATCTCCAGGATTTGGTGGCAACTCAATAGAGCAAGGGGAAGAATAGCATAAGTGGTACATACAGGAAAATATATGTGCAAATATGTTTTTGTAAATATTTGCATAAACAGTGTGATGGACTTACTGTGGTCGACTTGAGCAGGAACACCCAGCAGAACTGAGTCGGTGTGGTTCTGGGCGTAGAAGACCCACCTGAGGATTGTTGCTGACACAACATAAAGCAGAGTGGGAGCAGAAGATCGTTGGCCGGCTGTTTCCCAGGAGAAGCTCAGCTGCGGCTGGTTCTCCTGAAAAGAACTTGGCTGTTCTCCTTGAGGAAGGAGCTCGGGGCCTTGCTGTCGTCGAGGATGGCTGCTGTTTGCTTTGGGGGAGCTCTGGTCTTCATCTCTGCTGCGAGCGTCATATCCTGGTTCCAGTGAAGATTTCTTCAGCCATTTGTGCAGACATGGATGTACATGGGACAGTGCTGTGGGCTCCGAGCCCTTGATTGGATCTTTTGGGTCTCTGGTGCATAGATAGATGCTCTGCACTCTTCCTGCATTTTGCTTGTGTATGTGAATGTTGTAACTTGTAAATGTCCTGTATTAAATCTGCTCTCTTGCAAACTATTGGCTCTAGAAAAGTAACTAAGACAAACAGTAAGAGAACACACAAAAAATTTCATAAATACAGTTACTGTTGGAGAAGGAGCTAGCAGGAAATGAGATGGCTCAGCTTGAAAGAGAAGCTATTTCTTGATCTAGAGCTTGATATACTGTCTTGACTTTATGAACATATTTATTATTCAAAGTAAAATTGCGTCAGTGAACACACATAAACCTTCCTTGCCCCGAGACAGATGCTAAATTCTGAGGCAGTATATCAATTCACTGACTGTCTTTGCACAGCTTACAAGCTTAAAATGGATTTTACATGTTTATTTATTTATTTTTTTGATTTTACATGTTTAAATGGCTGGAAAAAAATTAAAAGGAGAATGTTTTGTAATGCTGTAACATGACATGAAAATCTAATTTAATGGCAATAAATAAAGTTTTATTATAACAATCATGCTTTTTGGTACAAGTCAGATCTCCATCATTAAACCAAAGTACCTGAGAAAGGCGACATAAAAAGAGGAAATGTTTATTTTGGCTCACACTTTCGGAGGTGCCAATCCATTGACGCTTGGCCCTGTCACTTTGTGCCTGTGCTAAGGCAGGACTTCATGGCAGGGAGCACATGGTGGGGCAAAGCTGCTCACATCACGGTGACAGGGAAGCAGAGAAAAAGACAGGAGGGGCAGGTCTGCCAATACCTCCTGTGAGGTTCTTCTTCAGTAACCTCACTTTCTCCCACCAAGCCCTACTTCCTCCCAACAGTGCCACACACTGGTGACCAGGCCTCCAAGACATGGGCCACCGGGGAACATTTCAGGCCCAAACTCTAGCACCAGCCCTTAGAGCCCATGGCTGTGTCTATGCCACAACAGAGGCACTGTGTTGACGCTGACCTGTGGGCACCTTTTTGGAAGTACTGCATGAACTGTATTGAGGAAAGACAAATACCCTAAAAATTCTATACTCCTCAAGATGCTTAGAGTAAGTACAGGACCACTCAGGACTATGTAGTTAGAATAATTTCCTTTCCTACAACCCTTACGGACAGGATGGGACATATTATTCTTCAGTGATTGCTTTTTACCTTTACAGAGAGTTACCGAAATGTTTCTGGAAATGAAGCTTTAGTTTGGCACTTACCAAGGGCCTTTCTTTTTCTTTTTCCTTGATCTAGGAGAGGAGAAAAGTAACTTATTTGTCTGTTACATCTCCCTCTTTAGTAAAGACTGTACTTTTTAACTACTCACCTGATAATGTTCTCTTTCTCTCTCTTTCTCTCTCTGTGCTGGGGATTGAACTCAGGGCCTTGCAAATGCTAGGCAAGTGCTCTACCACTGAGCTACATCCCCTCCATGACCAAATTTTTAAAATAATTTCTTACCGTTTCTTTACATTAATATCTTATCTACATAAGTACATTTAACATGCTTATTTTTATTTTATTGCTCATTTATTCTGGCAGCTCTCTGGCAGGTGGTATGTGTTGCCGGTGGATGTGGTCTGTGTGCCTCGTGTGGAATCTACGGAGTGGGATGAACGAAGACACGACTTGGTGCTTCCTGTTTGCTGTCACCATTGGCATGTGCTCTGCGTGGCGTTTCCCCTTTGAGCACCTGTAGGTGGTGACCCTGGTAGGAAGGATCATCCCGAAGCTGTACTGGTCATCCTTGGGGGGAGGGTAGAGGGCAGCAAAGGGTGAGATGAATGATGAATAACTGAGGGTTGCTCCGGTGCTTGCATGTGTTTTCAACAATTTCTCAGCCAAGCAGGGCTTTTGGACGGACTGAATATTCTTTCCAGCTTCCTTCTAACCCAACCCTTGCTTGCCCAAACTTCCCATCCTCTGCCCCAGGGCACAGCCACACATAGCCAGCAGCCAAGAGCGGCTTCCTGCTCCCTACCAGACTCTGCACAGGTCCCTTTGTGGTTTCTTCAGATCCGAGCTTCTCTCTCAGGTCTGTCACCCTGCTGGATTGGTTTGGGCAAATTTGCAATCTTGGCAGGGAAAAATGGGGGAAATGTGCAGTGCAGTATCTTACGTATAATTTTTAAACGCCCACAAAAGCCAAGAGAACACTAAATATTTTTCAAAGAATCATAAATCTAAATAAATGTAGGAAGGGTGAATTTGCAGCGAGGATGAAAGGGAAAACAAAACTGGTCTCTGGAACATTGTCAGTCAACTGGTCAATTATAAGTGCATTTGCCCTTCGACTCAGCAGCCCACCTTCTGGAAATTCACTCTGTAAAAGAGTGTGCACGCATACACACACACTCACACACAGAGAGATACGCAAGCAGTGCGTCAATGAGGGAGTGAGAATTGAACACTGAAATGTCTAAATCTGCTCATTACACTGTGAATGTCCCCTCACAAACTGGCTCTGAGAAATAAAGCTTTATTGCTCAACTATTACCATCTCTTGGTTATTTTAGCAGAGATCAGGGATAAATCCAAAAAACTTTTTTATTTCAATTTTGCTCTAGTTTTAGGAGGAAGTTACTGCAGTCTGTAGGACAGGCGGCTAGGGAAAAGCCAGGCCCACGAGGACGTTGGGGTGACCCATTAAAGGTCAAGATAAGACAAAGCCTACAACTGAAGGCTGACTAAAAATGGACCCCAAGATGGAGACACAGTGGCTCAGGCCAGGGCTCTGATGGTCCGACAAGCAAAGCCATGTTAAACATCGGGGGGATCCTTCTGCCCCATTAAGCCCAGGAATGTAATAACAAGGTGATACAGACAACCAGTGCCACCAAGTCCCACTCCTACCCCTTCTGAGGAAGGTCTGTGTTCTTCTTGCGCTGAGAATTCTAGAAAAAGTTACAATTCATGGCGCTCACGAAAGTACTTTTGCTACGTGCCCTGAGTTTCTGTCTGCCCACATCTGGTCCAAGTCTCCTGCTTGTAACCCCATAGGTTGACCTCGGTTTGGCCCAGAGCGATCTGAGATATAGTCATTTTCATGTATAAAAACCCCTAGACAAGGACTCCCTGTGGCAACCCACTTTCAGATCCCCTCCTGCTTTCAGGAGTTTTCCTCTAGTAATCTTTCTTCCTACTTATCATCTTGGAGTCCATTCTTCAGCATTGTGAGGTGCAAACTCAGCATTGTGGTAACAAAGTTAAACTGGTACATCTTACCTTGGCAACAAGTGGCATTAAGACAGATTCACGCTGGGTGGAAGAAAGATGGCTCTTTGAGCATTTTCTATACCTGATGGTGATGTGTGAAATAGGTATTTGGTCTCGGTCCTGTTTGCTGACCTATAGCTCCTAAACACTTGGAATTTCTGGAGTGCAAAGAATGTCTTTTCGATCCTATTAGGACACAAAGATCACATTCCTCCTGAGGAGCTGGTGCGTGCACGTAACACACCTCAGTTCTTTAATCACCTGGTTCCCCTCCACTCCCTCTGTATCTTGGTCCCCTTCCCGTCTGTAAAAGATCTATTTCCCTGTTTCCTATTATCTATCTATGGTTTTGCTCTTTATGTGTGTTTTAGGTTTCTCATATGAGAGACCACGCAATATTCAATCTTGTGGGTCAGATTTATTTCACTTAACATTATGGTCTCAAGATGCATCTGTTTTCCTACAAATCACTCAAGTTTATCCTTCTTTATATCAGAATAGTATCCTACTGTAAATATCACATTTTCTTTATCCATTCATCTGTCGATGGACATATAGGACACTTCCAAGGTTTAATGACCATGAATTGTGCTGCTATAAACATGGATAAGCATGTGTCACAGTAATATGTCTTTAACTCTTTTTGGGAAGACACCTAGAAAGGAAATAGCTGGGTCTAATGGAATTTCTAGTTTTAGATTTTTGATGACTCTCCACAGTGATTTCCATAGTGGCTGTGCTAGGGATCCCTAGCTTCAGGGTAGGAGCTGGTCGTGAGCACATCAAGGTTAGGTTAGAAACTTACAACTTTCAACTTCAGCCTTCAGTGTTCAGCTGAGGAGGGGGGAGGGAAGGAAGGCTAAGTGGAGCACCAATGGCCAGTGGCTCGACCAAGTGTGTCTGTGTAAGGAAGTAGCCATAAAAGCCTAAAGGACAGGATCGTTGCTGGACATGTGGCAGGTCCTGGAGGGCAGCGCACCCAGAAAGGGTGCTGCAGCTCCGCTCCCTTCTCCCATACCTTTCCCTGTGCGTCCCTTCCACCTGGCTGTTCATCTGTATGCTGTGTAGATCCTCATAATAAGCAAATGAATGTAAGTAAAGTGTTTCCCTCAGTTCTGCGAAGCCATTCTACATGATCATCAAATCCAAGAAGTGGGTCATGAGAAGCCTGAGTTATAGCCACTGAGTCAGTAGCACAGGCCGCAAGGTGGGGCTTAGGACTGGCATCTGAAATGTGAGCAGCCATGTGCGACAGCCGTGGCTGAGATCCGGGATGTCCTCTGAAAATGTTCACTGTGTTGAAGCCTTCATTGCTGACGAGCTTTTGGGAAGTGATGAATCGTGGTCCCCTGGCCTTGGGACTATATCCGGTCCCCAGGTCCTTCCTTGACTCTTTCTCTCTCTCTGCTTCCAGACTGCCATGCCGTGAGCAGCTTCCTTCCACCACACCCTTCCACCGTGAAATTTCTGCCTCGCCACTGACCTAAAACAATGGAGCCGGCCAACCATGAACCGAAACCTCTGAAATCATGGGCCAAAATAAGCACTGACTCCTGGAAGTGTTTCATTTTGAGTATGTCTTCGCAACAGTGCAAGGCTAACACAGAAAGTTAGGACCAAAAAGTGGAGTCATTGCTGTAAATGTACCTGATCGTGTGGTTCGAGCTCTGAAACAGGTCTGGAGGAAGAGTTAGGGAAGGTTTGGAGATGCAGCTTAAAGAATCCTTAGAATGCTGTAAGCAGAGCTTATTGGGAAATTCTGCTGGGGGCTTAGGAGTTCAGAATGCTGCTGGGAATACTGACAGTAAACACTATGTCGCTGGCCCCCGGCTCCGGATCACACCAAGTTCCACTACCTGCCCCAGGAAGCCCATCAGAGGGACAAGCAGTAGTGAAGGCAGAAAAGCTTTATTCTCCGTGTGATCACACGAGACAGATGGACGTCTAAAACCTGTCCTCAACAATTGCTACAGAAGTCTCAGAGTTACACAGGAAAACGGAACAAAAACAAAGGTTGAGGGTTTCCATGGACAGCAACCCAGGTCACGTTGGTCTGGCCACGGTCTGACTGATCATTACCTTGGGCCATTGTCCTGGGACTGGCTGTGCAGGCCTCTGTTGGCACCAAGAATGTCGCTGCTGCTTGGGGACAGTTTGGCTCCTTTGTCATAAGATATTTATCAATCAGACCCATTGTTTCTGGGATCTAAAGTAACTGTGGGAGAAGATGACTCAAGAGAACTTGGAAAAGAAAATGTCACAAGGCAAGATAGAGTCAGAGAAACAAAATGGAGTGAGTAAGGTCAGTGACTGGTCCCACTTTCAAATACCCACCTTCAAATCATCATTCCATTTCTATGGGGGAAATTTTGGAATTCAAAACCTTGGCAGAGTCAGACAACTATTTCTTAAGGGTTTTGTTGTCCACGAGGGGCTACAACAGAGTGCAACAGAGGCATTTCCTTGTAGTATGAAGAGTACGAGTACCAATCTTTTTGTTGTTGTTGTTGTTTCTGTTTGTTGTTGTTTCCTGAGACAGGGTCTCACTGTGTAGCCCAGGCTGACCTCAAACTCGCAGCAATCCTCCTGCCTCAGCCTCCTTAGTGCTGGGATTGCAGGTGTGCGGCACCACGCCTGGCTGTGCCCAGTTTCCCTGCCCAATGTTGTCACAGCTGTGAGAACAAGGTGCCCTCCCTGCGTGCTGGGAGGGAGGTGCTAAGCCAGTGCGGTCAGAATGCCCTTTAAGACCCGGTACAGAAGGGAACTGTAGACAGTAAGCCGAAGCACATTAGGATTTGCAAGAGTTTCTTTGGTCGGATAGCAGTTTATGAATCCGGCAGCTCTAGACAAGTTCAGCCCTTCACTGTAGGGAGTAGAAACTCACAAAACATCCAGAAGAAGCAAGACAAAGGAAATATACTGGATTAGTCAAAGGGAGAATCCATAGTTAGAGGTTAGTTTGGTGACTTCCAATTGGTTAAAATTGCGTTTCGTTTTGCTGTTTATGTTGAACTTCAGTTTATTTGTGCAGGAACCCAAAACACTGGAGCTGTCTCTGCCTCACAGTTAAATTGTTTTTAACTGAGTTAAACCAAGTGTTTTAATGAAACAGCCACAGTCCTTGCTGCTACAGATGCTTCTAGGTTTTGTGTAGGTAAAAATCCAAACCATCGAACAACCCGTTTTCTCCTGCTGCAACCTCAACATTCTCAGTACGTCACTTGGGACACCAGACGTGGAAGGAGGACTGCCCAACACGCCGAGCTATTCTCCAGCAGCCACCGGCTAGGAGTCCTGCAAGTTAGCTCAGTCTGACGCTGTCTTGAGTTAGCATCTCACCCCACAGGCTGAGGTCTGTCAAAATCTAGCAAGTCTTGTTTGAAGATCAAATTAGCTTTTATTCGTGATGCTGGAATCAAAATAGACATCATTCGATAAAATAGAATGAGTGTCCCAAATAAGCTGAGCTGAGGAAGTTGACTTTACAGAACAAAAAGGACTAGAAAAAGCAAAAACAGGGAAAATGTTGATCATTTGCACCAGGCAAGATGACATTGGCCGGGCATGGTGGTGCACACCTGTAATCCCAGCACTCGGGAGCCAGAGGCAGGAGGGTTGCTGCGAATTTGAGGCCAACCTGGACTACATAATGAGTTCAAGGCCAGCCTGGACCGCCTAGCTAGAGCCTGTCTCAAAAACAAACCAAGGAATAAAAAAAACCAACCAAACAAAAAAAAATGTCACTGGAGAGGTTGGTGACACAGGCAATAAAGGAAAGACATTTGCGGGGATGGGGGGGGTATGAAAGAGACAAAGAAAGTGAGAGAGACAAAGGGAGCCCGGCAAGCAAGAGCAGGGACAAGGTTTTTGAAGGAAAAGGTACAGCCGGGAAGGGAAGAGGGAGACGCATGGTCCCTAGGCCATGGGAAGGAATGTCAGGGAGCAGGGAGGAGAGGACCCTCCCTTATCTCCTTTGGGCTGGCCATGCACATCATCCCTTCAGTAAAATGGGGCCAGGGGCGCGGGGCGGGGCGGTGGTCACACTCATTACAGGAAGGAATGCCGATGGCTGCTTTATTGTACATCTTCAAACAGCCCATTTGAAGCTGACTCTGTGACTCTGACGTAGAGCCATATAGAGCCTAAAAATCTCTCTTCCCTGTTACCCAGCAGTCCACAATTTCAGTGACTATCATTACAGGATTAAAACAGGGAAGGGGTCTTCCTAAATCCACTGACTCAGGTTGACTGGAATCATCCAGGGGGGTTTCTTGAAAACTGGCCTATTTTAAAACGCAATTTGATCACATCGCTCTAAGCACAAGGGTTTCCATTTTGATTTGATCTGGTCTGCGTCAGCCAAGTGCAGGAAGCTTGTTCAAGACAGCGGCTTCCCATCAGCTTTGTTTCACAGGGCTCAGTCCCAGATTCTTCTCGCTCCAGATGATAATTGTGAGCCCAGATTGTTTTGCCCATGTTTCTTGAGAGGGATTAGAAGAAATATAGATAAAAAGGCCACAAGGAAAATCACAATCTAAAACTGTACTTTTAAGACTACGACTTCAGGACGCAGAGTTACCCCAGGTTATCTATAACTGTACTGTTTATCTTCGACCCCTAAACTTGTTTATACTCCCCAGGCTTGTTGGATTGGCTTTTTTCTTTCAGGCCAACCCCACTCAAATCCCTTAAAGATATTATACATCTTTATAGGGTATATATAGGGTAGAGGGCCACAATTTAAGATGAAGAAACAGTTTCAAAGGGTTCAAAAAATATTTTGGGGCAAAATATCTTAGATCACTCATTTTAAAAGATCCTTCCAAGAACATATATCTATCCCCAACCCCATACTGTAGCACACCTCTCTCTCCAGAATCTGCATTCTTATTTTCTCTGAGTACGTACTGTTTTAATTTTGCCTAATAAAAGCTTCCTTTTATGCCTCTCATCAATGCATCCTGAAATTTCTTTTCTGTGACAAGTCAGTTACCTACTCAGCAGACTGAGTTGCGGTCCCCACTTCTTCTCTGAGGGAATTCCTCAGACCCCATTTGGTGACATCCTTTGGAGAGCCACCAGGAAGTAAACTGAGGCACCAGCTTTAGTAAGCTCAGCCAAATGGTTTTCTTCTTTCTCTTTGTCCTCTGATTGTGTGGCATTTTTTTCTCTCTCCTCCCCTTTCTCCCTCCCACTGTGGCATTCCTAAAACCAAGGGCAGAAGCCAATCCACCTGCATGCCATGACCCCCTTTTTGGGGTGGCTGAGGGAATTCCCTATTCTGTGCAGATCCAAATGGCAATTGGGTGACAGCCGACACTATCCTCCGGGGTCTAACAGAGTCTCTAACGTCTCACCAGGTAGGAGTCTACTGGGCTCTTTTCCTTCAACCTTCCCCCCCCACTTTTTTTCTTCCTTCTTTTCCACTCTGGCACTTTCTTTAAAGCCTTTAACAGAGAAACTTAGATCCTGTAACTTTGTGATATTAACTAACAGGGAAGGAAAGTAAAATACACAGATAAACTGGGGTATTTTCAAAGCTTTATTTACATAAGAATGAAGCATACTAATTCTGTCTCCTGGGAAATCTCTAGATCTAGTCTGTGTTTGTGAAAACTGAGCTAATAGAGGCTAAAAATATCTGTTATCTGTTTGCAACAGTCTCATTAAAACCTTGCCTACATTAGGGTCTCCCAACTCCAAAGGTAAGAGACAAATGCTCCTTCTGGTCCACTCTGGCCAAGCATCTGGCTAAACTTACTAAAGCTGGTACCTCAGTTTACTTCCTGGTGGCTCTCCAAAGGAGGTCACCTTCTCTCTCCCTTCTGAATCCTACTGGATTAATTATGCTACTAACTAGCAAAAAGAAAAAGGACTCTAGGTGACTAGGATGCTAATACCGGTGTCAAAGGTCTAGGACCCCTAGACAAACAGCAGTGTCACAGGGGAGTCACCTCACAAGAACCCACCAGGTTCCTGAGTCAGAAGGAACTCTAATAGCGCATCCTGCGATATGAAAATGAGAATGGCCACCCCACATCTTCAGCTGGCCGAAACCCCTAGAGGCGATATCGGGCCCGTGGGTGACACTTTGGGAAGAAATATCAACCCAAAAAAATTTTCTCTAACATAAAGTTCTTGCTCAACCAACAGATAAGCCTTTAACAAAGTCTGGTGGTATTTTGTTTTACTAGAAAATTGGTCGTCTCAGGTGACCTGCCAGTTACTGGGGCCAGCTCTAACTAAAATGCGAGGTTGAAGTTGGGACTTGAAAGAGAGAAGGGAGCAAACGAGGGCTCTAGGTGGGAGCTGAAGAGAGGCTTGTGCCAGGTTCCACGTGTCCCAGAGCCTCAGGAGATATTTGCAGCCCAGGCAGGAAAGATAGAGGCGGGCATGTCCCTATCTAGCGCTGGCCTGTAGGGACTGGCGAGTAAGGGGGGCAGATCATGCGCAGATCACCATGAGTCACCATCCTTCTGCCTTCTCCTCAACAGTCTCTTCCCACAGAATTCCTCTGGGGTCTCTCCGGGCTGTGTCTCTTGAACCAGAGTGCTTGTTTACCTCTCGCAATAATCTCAGCCTCACGTTTATCTCCATATCCAAACCAGCATGGCCTTTGGAGAGCTATGAACAGAGAGACACCTCTAGGGTTCTACTTTCTTTAACTGTGCAGATTCTGATGTTAGCTGCAGTTTTCCACATGCGAGTATCTTGGGAATAATTTTTTTTGAGTAAAACCCAGCCTTGTAAATGTCTATCTTTTTTTTTTAGTCTTCTGACTTGTTGTGAAAGATATAAACAAATCTGTGTACTTTCAAGAGCTTTGGGAATGCCTGGAAGCAGGTGCACCTAAGTGGCAATGATGCCTGTTCCTCTGATTATGGCGAAAATGGGACTGCCCGGTGCTGTCAGATCCCCTCAAAAATTGGGGTGGGCTTACTGTGATCCCAGCTCATTGTCTGACCCTGGGGAAAAAATCGGGGCCAGCTACTTTGACTAATATCAGAAACAGGATGTAAAAGGATCCTGTCATGTCTGCTCTTTATGTCTTTTCAGAAGGACAGACATCATACTGGTTTTAGGGGTGCTGGGGTCTCCTTCTAGAGGTTTTCTAGGTTCTTTCTGTCCTGAACAAGTGTAAAAGGTAGCAAGCTTGTATGTTTATTTAAAGTAGGGAAAGAAACATGCTCTGCAGAGCAAGTCTGGGCCGAGTAAAAGCAGGAAAAGCAGTACACAGCAGTACACAGCTGCAGTGGCGAACCTATGGCGCTCGTGCTGCGGCGGGCGCGCAAGCCCAGTCACCCCCAGCAGCCCACCACCAGATAACAGTTGTTTTTTCAAACTAAAACCTCAATATTCAGATTTAACCGCAGTGCTGGCACTTTGTGATAAATAAGCGGATGTTAGGGTGCAGTTTGGGCACTCGGTCTCTAAAAGGTTTGCTATCACTGCTCTACATCGTGAGAGTGAACTATGGGAAGGAACACAGCGGCAGAGAGCTCCATGGTGACTGTCCTTTGGTATGTTAATAATTTGAACCAGAAAAAAAATGAGATGCAACCTCAAAACAGCAATGAGCAGGCTTTACTTACAGAGCAAACCCAGGCAGAGGGGAGACTTCTCAAGAACAAAGGAGAACAAAGGGGCTTAAGGTTTATATGGGGGGGGATTTAGCTCAAGTGGTAGAGCACTTGCCTAGCAAGCACAAGGCCCTGAGTTCAATCCCCAGCAAGCCCTGAAAGAAAAAAAAAATTGTTAAGGTTTATTTATGGGTTATGGCAGAAAGGGGTGTGAGAATGGGCCTACCCTTCAGCTTTCTGCAGGGTCTTTGTTCCTCCTTATCTTGAGGCTGTGGGCCTTGGGGAGTGTCCAGGGCCAGAGGAGCTGGAACACTGTGGCCTTGGGAAGTCTTGGGAGCTGAGAGTTGGTTGCTCCCCATGGGGCATTTAACTTCACAGACGTTAGTGTTTCTGACTAGGCCTGGTTAGAAATGTTTGGTGATCAGAATATATAACAATATCTCCCACTCCTGAGGCTGACACCAGGTCTAGGCTGTCCTATCCCAAACTGCTCAAGTTCTCGCAAGAAGTTGAAATGCAATGCAGGGCTTTGGGAACTGTTCTGTGAATGTGTGCCGGAACTTTGTAACGAACAGATCAGGTCCACTTCCCTAGCCAGCTTGCCACACCCTAATCTCCTATCTCAGGATTGTAGGTCTCTCAGTATCTATCCCCAAAATATAACCCTTCGGTTGTATTTTACAAAACTGGGACCATTTGAAAACAGAAGATTAAAAATAAAAAGAAAGAAAGTTGATTTTTCTCTGTAATTCAGCTTGGCACACAAATTAGAGAGTAGAAAAATATGGCTGGCCTCAAACTTGATTTAAAGTGGACAGAAATTCTATCTGAAAATCTGCAGCTCTTCTCTCTCCCCTCTGAATCCTACTGGATTAATTCTGCTATCAACTAGCCAAAAGAAAAAGTACTCAGAATAGCCTGGAATGTTAGAGAAATTTTGCCATGTTTTACACAACAAATAAATGAAAAATAAAAAGCACTAATTCGCATTCCCCAGGGAGAATTCTGACTAATCTGTTTATAGTTATAAACTAAAACCAAAAAGAAAGGACTATCATAATAATAATCCAGCATGGCTAATGCATCTAAAAATGCACTCTGACTTAATGTGATTATTTCGTGTGTCTTTTCTGTTTGTCTGCCGGTTAATCTGTGTTGTGATGATTAGTGTAAGGAAATATGACAGCAGACAGCAACAGTCTCATTCCTCAGCGTGGCCTCCAGCCCCACTGAAACCCCTTCACAAGACAGTTAAAAAGAACTTAACTCCCAGCTCCCCGGGGAAAACTGCACAGGTCCCTAAATTTGACTAAAGTGCTTGCAGCTGCTCCATGTCTTTTTGTTTTGGGGGGTTTTTCTTTTTCTTTTTTTTCTTTTTTTTTTTTGGGGGGTGCTGGGGATTGGGGGGTTTTTC
>PVJO010030367.1:0-15383 GCA_004026905.1 Hystrix cristata | reverse complement strand
TAGGTAAAATATTGAGTGAAGGTAGCAAAAGACTGCATGCTTATTTCATTTCTAAACTGAATGTTAAAGTATTCATTGTGTCACCATTATCATCAATGATAATTGGAAGGTTTATTCCAGATGCTCCATAACAAATTAAGGAAGGTTTAATAAGGAAGCCTTCTTCTGTTTCCTGGGGTTATCTTCACTTTTTTTTTTTCATTAAATGGTTTCTTAAGCTTAGCAAATCATCTTTCTATGTTTATTGGAATATGCTGTCTTCCCCTTACTTTTCTTAGAATTTATTGTGTAATTTGAAATAATAAATTTAGGGCAATTTTAGGGTAGATTACAATTGGCCATCATGTACTTTATATAATTGAACATAATACATGACTTTATGCAGTGTATTTGAATTGTGCATATTGTATATAAGATTTTTGCACACATTTCTATGGAAGAAACCGTACATGAAAATTTCATTTACTGCATTTATAAATGTCTTTGTTAGGTTTTGGTATCAGGATTATGCTAGCTTCATAACATAGAGTTGGAGTTTAATTCTTCAATTTCTCATCTCTGATTAAATTTGTAGAAGATTAGTATTATTTATGCATTATTCGTTAAATATAAAGAACTCCTACTAGAATCCATTGGGATGTATATGTGAAAATATTTTGATGGTAGAATCAATTTCTGATGTCTACACTCTAAATAGAATTCCAATATTGTATCTTTGATTTTCAATGAATTTATCCATTTAATTTAAATTTTCTGATGTACTTTCCTCAATTTGTGTTTAATAGTTAATGACTGAATCATCTATATTTGTGTTACTTTTTATTACAACTATTGATAATAGGTTTATTTTTCTGTTTTGTGTTTCCTAGAAATTTGTTATAGGAATTTTATCAACTTTATTAAAATTTTAAAATAACTAATATAATCAAGTAACCAATCGTCCTGTTGATTTTTCTTTATTGTAAATTTAATTTTTATAGCAGATTTTAAGGCACTTTGGTTAAAATGGTATTGCATTTACCAAAAATTAGATTTATAAGTTATAGTACAGAGATTTCTCACATGCCCCTCACATGATTTTCCTGTTAGTGATAGCTTTCCTTAGTATAGATCATCTGTTATAATTAATAAAATCTATAGTTTGCTCCAGTTCTTCAATGCTTGTTTCCTGTGTCAAGAGCTTGTGTAAAATACCTTGATACATTTCTTTTACTGTGTTCCTGTTCCAGGATTTCATTTTCTATAATTAATTCTGCTTTTAATTTCATTATTACATAATTTATACATTGATTTCAATTCTTTCATTTCTTCTAACTTCTTCAACTGGTAGTTTATATCACATTTTAAATTTTTTATATTATGTCTATGCACGGCTGTAAATTTTCAAGTACTACATAAGCTGCACTGTACAATTTTCTTTTTTTTAATTTTAAACCAAGAACATGTATTGGTACATTCTACATACAATGGTCACATTCATTACATTTATTCTGTACCTATACATGATGCATCTTGGTTCTCCCCTCTCCCCCGCACCTCCCCTCTGCTCCCTCCCTCCCTATTTACAGCAGGTTCATTCATCATTTTCCATATTTTCCCTTTCCCCTCTCTTTCCCCTGTTGCCTTTCTGCTTTTCCCCTTCTTTCTTTCTAGTACTCCTGTCCTCTGCATGCCATCCTCCTTTTATATAATATCTATTACACCTCTTTGTCCTTATTTACAGTTATGGTTTCTCATATAAGAGAAACAATTTGATGTGTGCTCATGCGTGTCTGATTTATTTCACCGTACAATTTTCATATGGTATATTTTCTGACCATCTTTGCTCTGACATGATGATTCTGCTTTGGAACTAGCCTGCATGGATTAAAAACCCTGAAACCAAGAGCCAAATTAAACCTCTTTAGATTGTGAGAGAGCAGTATAATGTCTCAGTGATAGGAAACCTTATTAGCACATTTAATTTTTAAACAATGAAACTTTCTAATTATATGTTATTGGCTTATATTTAATATGTTAACAAAATTCTGTTAATTTTTCATAGTTTTCATGATTTTAATTAACTGAAATTTTGGAGGATTTGTTTTATGATAATACATCTATTTTAATGAATATTTTAAGTATACTTGTAAAGAATGAATTCATTCTAAAGTTTTTGGATGCAATATTCTTTGAATATCAATGAGGTCATTTGGTTAATTGTGTTGTTTGCACCTATACATTATTGAACATTTTCGACTTACTTCTACAGATTATTTTGAGGTGTGTCAAAATCTCTAACAAAACAGTACATTTTCTTTTTTTAATCTGTACTTTCCAGAATGTATTGGGGGAAATTATACTTGCTACCTAAAGTTTGAGCAGTGTGTCTACTGTATTTTACCTAGATGTAAACATGGTCAGAAGAATGGATATATACTAATTTTTGACCAGAGGCTCATTGGTTTACCAGCTAACATTTTTTTAAAAAAATATGATTTAAGAATTGGGCACTAAGACATGTGGGAAAGAAGTATATGGATGGACTTTTAAGAATGGAGACAACACATAAACTATTTGTCCTCAAAAGAAAGTTCAACCAAAAGACTCCAGTGAAGAGAAGGCTGTACATAATCAGGAAGAAAAGTTCATCTATTTGGGTGGAGTGAGTCAGCCACTTTTCTCACCACCCTGAGGTCTTGTGCAAAGTGACCACGGTGGAAGGACTGAACAGCATGGAGTAATCCTGGCCAGACCTATTCTAGCTATCACTAATGCTCAACACCTGCCCTATATATACCACTAATCTTCTAATATAAACTGCTTCCCGGTGGAGGTGATGGGTCTAGCAAATCACTTAGCTCTCTTTCCATCATTGGGGAGCTATTAATTTGCACTCATTGACTTAGACATTTTTCCCTTACATGCATTTATCTAACTTGCTGGAAATTCCTGTGCCATCGCTACCATTTGTATACTGATCTAGTGCCTGAAATATACTTTGGGCATTCTATAAACACTCTTTTTAACCAAGGAGCTCATTTCACAAAAATAACAATGAGTTAGCCCCCACAGAATGTGCTGAATTTTCTTCATAACTCACTCAATTCTGTCAGAGTTGTAGAATTTTAAGAGCAACTTAGAAACATTGTCACCAGCTAAGAGACAAAAACTCTCCATTCTATCTAGTTCTTCTGGACATGAACTTACTGCCAGTTGATACATTTTATGCCAGGAACCAAAATGAAATATTAGATACAGTTTTGCCTAAAGTTACAATACATATGCCAACTGAAAGAAGTAGGACTCATTCCCGTGACTATTGTCCTTATCACATATTAAAAAAAATGTTTCCCCTTTTGCAGCTTTATACTGTGAATTTACAAGTGAAATATCTTTTGCAGGTACAAATAACAACAGTATCTTCCTATTGTTGAGTCTGACTTCTGGTTGTGAGCATTTGAACCAAAAGGCACAGAGAGGTATATGGGGCATATGATGGATCCAGAGTTATGAAAAGGAAATAAAGATGCTGCTATACAATGAGGGGACGGTAAACCATTATGGACTCCTAAGAAGTCTTCTGAATACTTCTAGCAGTAGAAAATAATGGAAAACTATCACAACTCATTATAGTGGAACCACTAATACCACAGAAACTTCAGGAATGATAATTAGTTTACAGTACTGAGCTTCAGTTAATCTTAAAATCACTATAAAGTCACTGGACAAAATTTATCTGAATTATTGTAGATGGGAAACAAAAAAATTAACATGGCATAGTCTAGAAAATGTGTGATTAGTTATTTTTATTTTTATAAGTTTAACCTACATTCATTACTAATAAAAATAATGTTAAACTATATCTTGATTTGCTCTGTCAAGTTTAAATTGATACAACTGATAATTTAAGAATATAAACTGAATACATGTATTTGGGATGGTTTTACTTGTTCATGAAGGATGTTCTACCCAAATCAGTCTGAAAGTCTCCACAAACTTCCTTAAAGCAGTGTGTATGACATAGTTCTTTTATATTTATAATTTCACCATGGAATCGGTCTTTTTGAGTTTGATAATTACTTCTAGGAAGATTTGATTTGCACTCTTTAAGTGTGAGCATTTTCATGTGTAGAAGATTCACTAAATCACTGGAGTCATATACCAAAACAATGAACGGACAATTTAAATTGATGAATTTCTTTTCTCAATTTTTTTCATTAATGTACTACTGATAGTTCTATTAAAGAAGAGAACAAAGAGCCAGGGAACTATAATTTAAAAGTACCTCAGTATATGTATAAACTCTCTCTGAATGCTCATTTTATTTTTAAATATCATACACATTTTACATTTTATTCCATAGTGCTGATGCATTTATTTTAGTATAAAACATTTTTAATTGCTTTCTATTGAGCAAAATAAGCTCCTCAGGAATTTATGCCATGTTTGCTCTACAACTTTGCATATTCCTTGGAATATGGCCATCTACTACGCTAGTGCTTTTAAAAAATTCTGTATATGTGGGATTTTCACATTTTCTTCATGGTATAAAGAATTTTATGACCAGAAAATAAAGATCTGGAAAGCACAGAGTCCTTCTGAACTCATTGTAGGTAAGACATCAAATACTACCATTTTAATGTCCTGAACTTGGATAGGTGTAAACACACAAAAATTTAATATTAAATCAAAGGACTAAGTTGCCATATACTGTACTGTAGTAAAAATCTATAGTTACTTTAATAATATTACTGCAATTTATGTTGCTGCGTAGATCATGAATTTCAAACAATTAAGAGTACCTACTGATATTAAGAAGAAATTGTGTTCCATGGAATAACTGCTCCATTTCCCTTCAAGATGTGTCTTAGCTATTACACATACTCAAAAGTGCCCCACTTACTCCTATGTTGCTCTTATAACTTGATCTCCTTTCCAGTATTGGTAAAAATCATATTCAGGTCACAGTTTGAAAAACTACTTCCCGTGAGAGTTCTTTCCTGACCTTCTCTATATTTATCGTTCTTGACACCCTATATCACACCCCCTATCAGTTTTTCACAAGAGATTTTAAACTCTAAGGCGATAAACCTTTGTTTTTCATGCTTTTTGTTCTACTGTGCCTTTCTTATCTAGAACTGGGCTTGTCACTTGTTAGCCACTCAATCAATGTTTTAAGTTAGTGAACGATATTCAGCATTGATGTACAAACTGGTTCAGAGCAATAGCAGGACAAATAGAATTGCATTGCAAAACAACAATGAAAATAAAAGTGAAAATTAAAAATTCTACTCTGAACACAAATCTTTTTTTTTTTTTTTTTAATGTAATCTTAGTATGAAACGAACTCTGTGTAACAGGAAACTCAGCAGGGATTCTCTCCACTGCTTATGTTGTCACATTAAAAACAAAAGCCTCTGTATTGTCCATAGTAGTTACAAAGAAATTTACAAAACCATATTCAAGTAAAGCTGGTACTTAAAAGGACATAATTATGTAGATTTTGTTCTAATTTGCAAACTATATTCACTTTTTTATATATTGCTCAAAATCAGAAAACCTAGTTTCTGATTTATTACCTTTTTCTCCTTTAATATGTCCTGGTGTCCAATGATAATGTGCTATGTTGCGTAGAATTTTAGCCACACATATAGCGTTGTTACTTTCTGTTCTACTAGAAGTTTTTCTCATTGTTTTTCTTTCTGGTTCTAAAGAAAGTGAAGCTTCAATCTTTCTGGAATTATTACTTTATTCCAAAATATTTATTGAACTGCCATGGTAGAAAACAGCAGCTATTTCTTAAGAATTTAATGATGAACCACTTCTCTTGCTATTTTATTTACTTTAAACCTCCCAGCTTATGCTGATGTAATTGTTTTGGAAGGTAAATATGATTAAGTCGGTGTTCTAACAACACATAGAAAACTGGGTTCCAGGACTACTTCATGGTAATTTGACTTTATCCATACCATAAATTTTTATCAAAATCACAACGGACATGCTGGTGTGATTTGATGAATTTTCAGGTAGATATTAGAGTCAAGGCAAAATACTGTGCTTGTAATAATTAGTTCCAGTCTCCTATTAAAACAGGCATTACATACAGAGAACATACATGCCAAATTTAACCTTCATTTTTTATTTATTGTAGTATGACATATATTCCACTGAACAAATTTACTGTGCGTGATTTGGTAAGCCTAACACAATTTGCTATGAGGATACTTTTAAACTCAACAATCACTACTATTAAGATCGTGCATATACCTGTTACTCTTCAAAATTTTTGAATCACTCTCTCCCTTCTTTGCTTTGCCTGGGCAATCACAGTTCTGATTTGTGTGAATATAGAGGGGTTTGTGTTTTAGAGAATTTTACAAAATGGAATTATATAGTCCTTACTCTTTATTTTTCTCTTTCACTCACTGATTGAAATTTGAGATTAATGTATACTTTTAATGTATTAATAGTCCATCTTTTCCATTGCTGAGTTGTATTAATTTTATTTTTACTCACTGCATTAAATTTTGGAGAGTTTCTATCATAATGCCTTTATGTTTACTAATGTTTTTAATATTTAATCCCCTATTAATTCAGTCAGGAGAGTTTCATCTCACACAATGTAGTTTTATCTCTAAAATTTCAGTTTGGGTCTTTAAAAAATAACTTCAATGACTATACCTTTCAAACATGTAGAATAAAGTTATAATGACTATCGCATGCTTTTTTCCACTAACCCTAACATCTGTATCAATTTGGTTTGATTTTGATTATCTTTTCTCAATATGGGACCTTTATTCTTTTTTCAAACATAACCTTTATGTTATGTTAGATGCCTGGTATTGTAGGTGTTACATTGAACATGATATAAATTTTGTATTCACAAATAAAAATGAACTCTTTTTCTCAGATATAGTTATGCCAGCTGCAAACAGTCTAATTGTTCTCAGTCTTGCTTTTAAAGTTCATTTCATGGGATCTAATCAAGCCTCTTTTCCCTCCAGGGTCAATAGTTACCACTGCTGAGATAAAACCAGTAAGATTATCCTACAAATGTACCACAATTAGGATGTTTTCCAATTTGGCTAACAGGGGCTAGCACAGTTCCTAGCCCTGTTCTATTGCCTGGTACTGTTGCCCCAAATTGTTTCATCCTTCTCAGGTGGTTTCTTCACATGCCATCATTGACTAATATTCAGTTTAAGACCTCTGTAAATTTCAGTGTCTTCTGTCTGTGTAGCTCTAATCTCTCTGTTGCTTTGTTGTACACTATGAATCCCTGCTCCCTCGGTTTCCCTGGAGCTCAACTCCATCTTCTCAACTTGTAGACACATCGGGCTTTGTCTGCGTTTTTCCCTGTGACACAGCCTAGAACCTTTCTGAAGGAAGTAATGTGTGTAATCACAGGGATCCTGTCTTTTGATCCCACATCCCAGGAATCACTATCCTGCTTTGCTTGACTGTACAGGCTTTGACCCCATTCTTTGACATATTTTGGCTGTTTGCTTTGGGTTGTTTCAAGTAGGAGGGTAATTCAAGTAGACAGTTTATAAGTCTGCAGTTAGAGAGAAAGTTTTGGGTTATAGATACTACTTTGTGAATAATGACCATTAAGATAATACTTAAAGCCTTGGATTGGTTGATATAGCTAAAGGACTGATGCAGATAGACAATAGAAGCAGTCCAAATACTAAGATACTGGAATCATCAATTATGAGTGATTAGGGTCAGGAAGCTAATTTCACCTAATATTTTTCTAGTGTTTGCTGCTTTGATGTAACTGCCATTAATTCAAAAATTCCCTTTGATAAAATACAAGTTTTTCATTCATTGTATTGACACTTTCTTTTTCTCTGACAATGGATTAAGACTCATATGACACAGGTCATTTAAAAAGAAAATACTAGTTCTCTTTTTCCTCCCAGATGCTCTTTTGTGTCTGCTTTGCCTAAACTATACAAATAGGCTTTGGGAATATTTCAGTGCTTCTCTGTGATCTTCACACCTCTCTGCGAGATAAACTTTGAAAATCAGCGATTTACTCTCCTTCTCAAAACTTAAATTTTGTAGAGTTATGTAGTACATGTAGTACATGTAGTACAACATTTATGTCCCTTCTGTTAGAAAAACTCGTATTCCAAAATCATACTGGGCCATCATTCATTATCCATTAGATTAATTTTCAAGTATACACAAAGCTCATGTTTCATTGGCACCATGTAATGAGGTGATGGTCTCATCTCGTTTGCTTCCCTCCATCAACCTGTCTTGAAGCTCATGCTCCAGATCAATTCTTTAGTTAAGAGTCTTTTTTTTTTCCTTGAGTATTTTTATTAGGTATGGCACATGAATGATATATTTTGATTTCTTAAGTGTTGTCAAAAATTTCTTTCTCCCTGACGTGGATAAATATTAACTTGATGGGACAAGATACTCTTTGGGTACATGGTTGTATGTCTATAGATACTATTTCACTATTCTCTGGCTTCTAGTGTTGCCCAAAAGAACTCCACACACTAGTTTGTTTTCCCTCTGTAAGGAATTTGTATCTTCACTCAGTGCTTGTGTGATTTTTCTCTTTGTCCTTATCCTTCAGGAGGTTTACAAGATATGCCAAGTGTATGTCTTTTCTCATCAATACAGCCTGGAACTCAGCGAGCCCTTTCAGTCTGCAGATGCAAGTCTTTTTTCATTACAGATGAATTATCTTATGCTATTTAATTATTGCCTTTCTTCCATCTGTTCCATTTTATCTTTCTGGAATGCCTATCAATTTTACGATGGGTTTCCTGGATATGTCCTGCAGTCTTTTTATTGTCCTTCAGTATTTCTCCCACCTTATAATTTTGCTTCTGATCTTCCAGGGCTGAATTTGATCTCAAAAATATTTGTTTCTTTCTCCAAATATTCGATGTAATTGTGTAATGGGGAAAATGGTTTGCGTGTGAGTGAGTGAGTGTGTCTGTATGTGTTTCTGCATATCTACTGCTCCTGAGTTTCCTCCAATGCTTCCATTTTCAACTTTCTTTCTATCTCAATATAGCTTCTCTAAGAGCTATATTTCTGTAGGAATTTTGTTTTGTTTGTTTTTGTTTCCATGCGAGGGATCAAACTCAAGGCTTCTCACGTGCTAGGGAACTCTGGACCATTTAACTACACCTCTAGGTTTGGGAATATTAATCCTGTAAATGAACTTCATTTGTAGGCCTGTTGGACCCTGTGATAGGCTGAAAAATGCCTCAGGCCTCAAAAATGGCCACATCTTAGTCCTAGCAATCTGTGAATTTGTTGCCTTATATAGAAAAATGGAATTTGTATATGTGATTAAAGATTTTGAGATGTAGAGATTACCCTGTATTACCTGGGTATGCCTGATGATTACCAAAGTTTCTTTTAACAGAGACACAGGGGGAGTTACAGGCAGATGTGACAACATGAGCAGATGTATAGGGGTGAGGATTTAGCTCAGTGGTTAGAGTGCTTGCCTTGCAAGCACAAGGCCCCAAGTTCGATCCCCAGCACACACACCCAAAAAAGAGCAGGTGTATAGAAGGTTATGTGAGAACAGAAGCAAAGGGAGGAGATTGAGGCAAGGGAAAAGAAGATGAGAGAATGAGAAATTTGAAAATGCCCCTGACTCCTTTTAAAGATGACTTGAGAAATGGATTTGGCATCCTGAAACTGGAAGGGACCAAGAACAGAGATTCTACCCTTGAACCTTCATAAGTGCATAGACGTAAAAGAGCTCTGCTCCCACTTTGTACCGCTTATAAAACCATTTTAGACTTTTGAGGTTTGTATATGTAAAATAATAAATCTTCGCTGTTTTAAGCAACTTACCTTGCTTAAACTTGTGATAGCAACCATAAGAAACTAATATAGATCCTCTCCAACATGCAGCTAGTTTTCTTTTCAGTGAATTGGGGCTCAGGTGCAGATTTGTGTTTACATTTAGGGTCAGCAGTCACAAACATGATAAAAGTAGTGATGACATAGGTAGACATCAGTCTGTGTTTGGTTCAATTGGAGGAAACTGATCTACATTTGGCTTCTAAATATGTTCAATCTCAAGTTAACAAAGTGGCTTCCACTATTTTTTGTTCTTTTGATGATAATAGGAGAAACTCATTATGATAACATGAGACCAGTATTGATCTTGCCTGTGGAAGTTGAAAATCTCTGTTTAAAAGCTCTTCCAAGAACCTGCACTTACCAAGCATTTTCCTAGATCTCTAATTCTCTTCTTCATGTGTTGGTCTGATCGTCAGGTGGAGCGATCCCATGCCAAAGCCCAGAACTCATTTCGTAGAGGTATGTATTACTTCTAGAAGCTCAGAAAAAGCAAATGACTTGGAATTAGGATTAGAACACAAAAGTAGTATTTATTTTAGTGGTAAAACAACGTGACAAAATAATAATTACAACTAGGAAAAAAATGATATATAAATAGAAAGTCAGATCAATAAAACTAACCAGAAAGGTCAAAACAGGCAAATTCATAATATCATTTAAATCCCACTTCAAATGAGTGGGGAAGTTCTAGGTGCAAAATTAAAGGTAAATTAGATCCATAACCGCTCATAGCAAAATAACATTTAAAAATACAATAAAATAAAAAGAACACTGAGCAAGTAATCCTAGAAAATCTGGAGGAATTACATAAAATTGAGAATAGAGAAAGTTTCCCATGTGTGATACAATGGCTAGAAAAGAAATCAGTGGTAAGTGTGACCTTTTTTGATAAGTAAAAAATCTGTAAGTTAAAAAGTCAACACAATGCAAATCTAATACAGAAAGAGTTGAGAAGTATAACTAGGAAAGAAAATTATTAATTTATCAAGAAGTAGCAAGGAGCGTGAAAAGACAATTCAAATTGTGAACACAACAAATGAACTTTCAAAGATGAATGATATCCAAACTAATATAAAAATAAATTAGTTCTAAATTATAACAAACATTATCTTACCTATTAGATTGTTAAGGTTTAAAAAAGTTTTGTAATATCTATTTTGGCAAGTGTTTGCTGCATACTTTTTCTTAAAATTTCTGATGGATTTTTATATATGAGAAAGCAATAGAAAGGAAGCTATGACTTATTTCTCTTTGTACTTTGAAAGTTCAAACATTTTATAATGCAGTGAAGCTCAATTTATACTTAAATGATGAATACATTTTGCTAGAAATTGTGCTGTAGTTATATTGCAGAAACACAATAGGTGCAAATTGTGAATTTCTACAATTTTAAATATAAGATTATAAAAATATCTTTCTAGTGTAGTGTTCTATCTCAGAATGCTTACTATTATCTTACTTAAGTAAAAGTTGTGTTACTATATTTCATAAAACTAATAAATAGTTAAAGGAAAGCTACATCAATTAACTCTCTAAAATTTAATTAATCATACACATATTGTGGAGCATTATGGCTAATCAAGACTACTGAGGCTATACTTTTGTTTTTGAAAAATATCAGATCAGATTCCTAGTGCGCAATATATTATTGCATTGTTCACTATTTTGACTTAAAGGGATTTTTATCGTCTGCCATATAGACTTTTTTACTAGCAATATGTTTCTAAAAGTGTATACACTATTCACACCCATCAACACAGTACACCGATTCATAAGTTCAAGTAGCATAGTGCTTACAAATTCATTGGCAATTCTAAATATTTACTTACTCGAAGAAAATCAATATCATCCTTTAATTTCTAGCAAATTATACTAATAAATTATAACTAAACTTCACCACTATTTACAAATTTTATACTTTGACATGTCTGCATAAGAAAATTTCAGTCAGTATTACTGCACATTAATACATATAATTAAGTCTTGATGAAGTAAAATTTTATAAGATAGGCATATAAATATAATTAGGTAAAAACTGAGATTCTTGCCTTTACAAGTAGATATAATTCAACAAGTGTTAAAAAATTAAATAATATCTTTTTAAAATATCTTCTTTGCTGTGGACAATCATTTCAATTAGAACTGAACATATATTACAGACTAATGAGAAGTGCAGATTGTGAATTTCTATTATTTTAATGTACTTATAAAATACCCTTCCAATGTAACGTCCAATTTTGTATTAATTATACACACAAATACATAATATATATTTTATATGTACATGAAATATTGGGTAATCCTGTGTATTCAGGTATAATTACAAATCAGTTGAAGAAATAATAGATTATTATCTGATTTCATGCTCATCAATTGAAAGTAAAAAATCATAGTGACATAAAGGCATTTTTACATAATATATATATACTTTTGGTTGAAAATACAAAGAGAGAATATATAGTATATCAAGATTTCTTTCCAAACACTAAAACAGTAATGATAAAAAACGAATCATTGAATCTCGCTCTTGTTTTAACACACATCCATTTGATAGGCAAACATCTGCATTAAATGCAAAGCACTTGTATCATTGATATGCTTACCACTTTCTCCTAAATGACCTTGAAGTTTAATGAAATTCACATGAAAGTTTTTACTATGCGTGTTTAAAGAAAGCAGTTAAAAAAGATTCAGATAGCTTTATAAAACTGAATTTCATTTTATTTTTTTAAAAAAATGCTCTGTTCTGTCTGTTGAGAAAGTAAACTGCTCCAATTCAAAGCAGTTTACAAGCAACTTTCATGGTCTTTGTTGTTACCTGGCAGTGTCCGCTAGATTGACAAGTGGTGCCATGGTCTTTGAGGACTGATTTTTAAGGATGTTGAGAGCATGAACTTCATTCTTTTTAAACACTTTCTTAAATACTAGCTTCAAAACACAGTCAACCATTGATCCAATCATTTAAGAAAGAAGGGCTTAGTGTTTGACAATGGAAAACACTACTAAAAGAAAATGTACATTAATCTAGTTTACTGTTTCCATTTGACAGAAGTAGAGATACAGGGTTGTAGAACAATGAGAAATCTGTATTCTCTGTTCGGCAAGGTAAATCTACATAGAGTCACTAGTGGTTAGATAAAAGGAAGTTTTAGAATGCCATATGCTGAGATTTAGAAAATCTAAATAACATCTATTCAGTCCATTAATATCACAAACTTTGTATGAGCTTTCAGAACAATATAGAGTTCTCGATTTGAGATTTCCCTATGTAATAGGAAAATAGGATTTCTTTGGGTTAGTAAAAGCTTTAGGCAAAACAGTGTACATAAAACACGTTTACCCCAGCTTTGGCGCCTGATCACCTCCCCCAGGGCAACTCTCCTGTGGCACCATTTCCAGTTCTGATTCCCATAGAGAAATAGACCATTTTCTAACAAGAGAAATGAAATTTATTCAGAAAGAAAAATCTGAAAGTATTCACTGAATTTGTTTTTATTTCTTCTCTCCACGAAAGTAAAAATAAAGAGAACTGTGAACTTCAATTAACCAAGTACTATTTATTACACAGTGCAGAAGATCTCAGGAATGTTTCTTATATGATTTATCTTCTTGTTATAATAGAGGTGTTTGACCCATAGGACAGTGTGTATTAAAACATACACCATAGAAAATGCACAGTGAATTGCTCTACTTAGCAATACTGTAGCAGGAAGAAAAAAAGACTTGGTGATACTGACATGTTCATACTTAAAATTTTGACATTTTGCTCATCATGGTTTTGTAATTCATTCTTATTTCAGGAAGTTTAAAAAATAATTGGGTGACGTCAACATTAGAAACATTTAGAAACTAAATCAAATAACACTAATACAGTAAAAACACAACAATGGAATGGGAGAAAATATTTGCAAATTATATACACACACACATACAAATGTAAAAGGTTACTACTCAGAACATATAAAAACTTACATTTTAACATAAAAAATCAACAAGCAGAAAACTTCAAGTAAGTCAATTAAAAATGGGTCAAGGACTTGAATACATACATTTTTGAAGAAGATGTACAGACGCTCAATAAACACATGAAAAGATGCTCAACATCACTAATCATTACAAAAATGTAAATTATAACCATAATGAGATAACACTTCACATCCATTTGGATGGCTATTGAAGAATTCAGAAAATAACAACTGTTGATAATGTGAACAAATTGGAATTCTTGTGCACTGCTGTTGAAAATATAAAGTGGTATACTTTCTATGGAAAACAATATCATGTTTCCTCAAAAATCAAACAGAATTTCCACATGATTCTACTTTGGCTTTATAGCAAAAAATCTGAAAACAGGGACTGAAGTAGATATTTGTACACCTATGCTCCTAGCAACATCACTCACAATAGCCAAAATGTGGAACCAAACCACATATGTACCAAGGCATGATGGCACAAACAAAATGTGTAATGAAGCGATAAGGAATCCTACTCAATCCTAAAAGGAAAGAAGTTCTGAGACTACGCTAAAACATGGATGAACATTGAAGACCTTACGAAATAAGCCACTTATAAAATGATAGTTTATGATTACACTTACACGAGTTTCCTAGAGTAGTTACATTTATAGATACAGCGGAATGGTGGGTAGTAGCAGTAAGGGGAAGGGACGAATGTGAAGGCAATCAACAGATACAGAACCCAGAAAATGGACAGGGTCTGGAAATAGAGATGGTGGTGATATTTTCCACTAAAAAGAATGTACACAATGCCACTAAATTATTCACTTAAAATGGTTAAAATACAGAACGTATGTTGTAACATGTAAAAAATATTCAAGCCACTTAAATTATGTGCCCGAAAAGACTGCTGTATTTATCTTACCCTTGTCGTGGCCCTAGATAATTTCAATGTTTGTTTTCTCCACAACTATTATTTAAGTTCTGAATGTGTGTGTGTGTCTCCCCCCACCCCCGCCAATTCCTATGTTCAAATATAAGACCCACCGCCACGGAATTGAAACATGGGACCTTGAGGGGGTGATTACAACATGGAGGCAGCATCTTCACGAACAGAAATAATCATTTTACAGAGGAGACTGAATGGAGCTTCTTTGTTCCTTTTGCCTTGTAAGGTCCTAATTCAAAGGTGCCAATGTTGAGAAAGGGACCCTAGCCAGACACTTCATCTGCTGGCACCTTGAATTTGAATTTTTCCAGTCTCTAGAACTATGAGAAATATTTTTTAAACTATCTAGTTTATGGTATCTTTGTTATAGTATCCATATAGACTAAAACGATATAGTTTATCTGTATAAAATAAAGTTTCTATTTATCTGCTTCCTTTGCCTATCTCCAAATTTCTTGTGTTTTGTTTTCTTGTAGGATGCATTACATTCTCCACTTCATAGTTGAAAATTCAAAGGAGTGCTCTGGGTAACAGGGATCTGCTTGATATTCCCAGTTTTCATGGAGTTTGATTTCTCACCTCTCATTTGCAATTTTCAAAATTGTAGTATTAAATGTATTTTGATAAGAATTGATATTAAAACT
>PVJO010030366.1:0-15552 GCA_004026905.1 Hystrix cristata | reverse complement strand
TGAGCAGAAGAATCAAAACAAAGGCCATCAATCCCCAGTCTCAGGAAATAGAAAAGAAAAATGTAATAATATTGATTAGTGTAGAAGGAAATAAAAGTCCTTGAAAATCATAGCCTCCAATCCTTTTCTTGCATGTATATAGCTCAAGCATCCAAGGAATATCAAGACATGAACTGATGAACTCAGGCATATGGAACTCCCTAGCACTAATACAGGCAAATGCAAAAACTCTCATGAGAAAAGTATTCTTTTCAAAGCTAAAAAAAAAAAAAAAAAGTAATTTTCAAGGAGAATCGGCAGCACAAAATTAAAAAACAATTAAGCATACACAAGAAAACATATCTCCATGAACATGAATCAATAACAAAAGTAAAAATACTTTCTATATCAGACATAGCTTTTAATCCAGATTATTGTTTTAAGAAAAAAAATCAAGCTTAAAAATATGTGTATAACACAGATTGGTAAAATATGACCTAGTAGATTTGAGGGAAAAAAGATAATTTCTGGAGTGACTTGCTAAAGAGAAATACAATAAACTGGGAAAAAATCATAGATTGATGTAGAATGCAGCAGAGCTCAGATAATATAGGAGAAAGGGGAAAAAAAGAGTTGTGATGTGGAAGACAGAAAATTTAATGTGCATTCAAAGTCTGTACAAGAGAAGATGGGAATAAAACTGAAGCAACATGTGAAGATACAATGTATGAGAAATTTCTGAAATGATAACATAAGTAAAGATACAGGATGACAAAAAATTCCAAGTAGAAAATAAATAAATGCATTCAAGATTCATTACAGTGGAACTCCAAAAACTGAGAAAATATTAAAATTATTTAAGATGACAATCTACAGTGGATAGGAGAGCAGATAACAACAATGAAAGCCAGGAAAAAATAAAATAATATCTTCACTGTGCTGGGAAAAGAGACAATAAGAATTCTTGACATTTTTTACTAGCTTGAACTCTATATACTTTGAAATTCTCTTTTAAGACCCAGACAAACAAAGGTAGATCTGGACAAATAAAAAAGAAAGAGAGCCTGTGACCAGCAAAACCACAATAAAGAGAACTACAAACATGATCTGATTAAAATAGGATAAAACTCAAAATATAAGTGAGGAAATTTAACCCACTAAAAGAATAAAATAATAATGAAAAATTCATAAACTACTATAAAAGCAAGAATTGAAAATGAATAAAGACATGGTCAAGCAACTTGTTCTTTTAGATGAGTCAGATCGGCTCTGACTGACTTCCCCTGCTACCTGTGTACAACTAGAAATGACCATGTGGTGACGCTGGAATATGGACAGAGCCAGGCAGTGATCACCAACAGGAGAGGACGCTCGGGGACAAAGGCGGGGAGCCCCTGCTTTCCCCAGAGATGCCTTCTCTGCCACAGCTGCAAGGCCCCAAGGAGCACAGGCTGTTCCCACCATACTGGGGAGACTGAGGTAGAAGTTTGTGATGCTGAGGCACCACCAAATGGCAGCTTCCTCTTGGTTCCTGATCTTCTTTCTCATCCTGGGAGTCCCTCTGTCACCATGCAGAAACGTCTCTGGTCCATGGTAGCCCCAAATTCAGTTTGTACTTTTCCCAGCTCTTGGGAATCCTCTCTATACCTCATTCAGACACATGGCTCCAAGTGGCCAGGACTCCTCCGTAGCTCAGAGACCTCACAGCCAGCTGTGTGGCGTCTCCCTGAGACATCCAGGTTGCGGGGCCGGGGTCCCTTCCTTTAGGTTAATCCACAATGACAATGTCACACTGTCCCTTTACTTTTCAATCATACAGTGACACATACATGTGATATCTGCTTTCTGCAACTTCTATCTATGGGCTAACTCAAGGTTATTTGTTTGTCTTGCCTTTCTGGTTACCTGGTTAATGCTACCTGCAGTTAACAATTCTTTATATTAAATTATTTCAAAAACACTAGTGAGATCTGTGTCTCCTAATTGGGCCTGACTGATACAACTGGTTCAAAAAGAAACTTTGATTCAAGGTACACCAAAGATCTGAGTGAGAAAGGCAAAGCTATAAAATTGTTTGAAGATAATACAGGGGTGTACCTTCAGAAATTCACAGTAGGAAAGCATTTCTCATACAAGTCACACACCAATACAAACCATTACGGCAAAGCAGATAAAAATTACCTTACAGTTCATAACTAACCTCTGTTTATCCAAAAGCAATACAAGCTAAGGGACAACACAAACTGTAGATTGACATGACATTTCACACATACACACACACACCTTGAAACACAACATAAGTATTTCAAATATATAAAGGAGCATTATAAAGCATTAAGGAGAAAGCTGATAACTAAAGAAAAAATAATGGAAAGACTTCAAGAGGCACTCCAAGAAGAAGGAGATTCAAATGACAAGTTACACACATATACACAGCCAAGTGGCAAAGTTGAAAAGTCTAAAACATCTTCTTCTGAGTGTTTCTACATCTGCCTGTCTGCTTTTACGGACTTTGTCTGTGAATATCTTAAAACAGAAAGAAAAATATCTGTAGACTTCTAAAAATCACAAATATGTCTTCTCTTCTATTTCCTTTGAGAGAGAGACACTGATTTTACTAGGTTTTCCAATGCTGAGCTAAGGCAAAGGTTCCTCTTTCCAGTCTCTACTGAGGAAACAGGCTCAGAGCTAGAAAGATTGCTGCAAAGCACACAAATGGTGGTGTTCGTCCCTGCATCGGTGAGGTTCTGCTGCCAATTAGAGAGCCCTTCCCTAAAACTCAGAGTTCTTGAGGATACTGAAGACACAAAGTTAGAAGGTGTTTTCCACCTGTTTAATTAAAAAAAAAAAAAGAATGCTGGGGAGGACAGAGAAAGAAAGATGGGGGAAGGGAGACAGAGAGACTCTGGAAGTTTTTCCTTATTTTCAAGTTCTGGCTTTTTGTCTGATGCCTGACATCTAACAGCAGAAAGTAATTCTCTCTCTAGTCCTTACGGAGCTCTCTTCTCCAAGTGCTGTGTAAATTGTTGAAAATAAAGCCTGAAACCTCTCTATAAACATACAGGAAATCAATAGGAGATTCATTAAAGCACAGTACCCAAGATCATCATAATTTATTTTCTAAAGTATTTTGAGTAACAGGAAACTTTTCAATAATCTTTGCTGTGCTTAAGCTAATAATGGCATTAATTAGTTTCCTTGAGAGACTTCCTGGGTATTTTATAAACGATTTCTTTTTCTCGCTCCTGGGAAAGAAGTCATCATGCATTCAAATTGCAATCAATGCCTGCAACTCTATGGAAAGCCACTGTCTCCTTCACTTCATGTGCTTCGATTATTTCATGTTCTTAATCCATTTATCTCCACTGCAAAGAGGAGGAAACTTATATCTCAGACAACTCCTTGGCAGATGGATCTGAGGAGATTTTGGCATGATAACATCTGTAAAAAGAAATGGTAGACGCAACAAAATGTGTGTTCCGATATTCAAATTAAGTATGATAGGAAGTGGTCGACCTTGGAGTCCCAACAACTCTCAGGCATAAAGAGGCTTCATTGCATGTGTGAAGTGTTGCTCAAAGAGGTTTTCTGAAGGCTTAGTTCAAACATTTTTCAAAGCTCCAATATGTGGAAAGCCCATGTGTATCTCTTTCTTTAGATAGTCCTTCTATGGAAATTAAGTCTTCTTATAAGGAAATTGTATATTGTAATTCCATACTAACACAAACTTCACATTAATTCCTTCACTCTGAAGTGGAATGAGAAGAAGTGCATCCTGACATCTATGTTACTTGAGATAATTCTAACAATTATCCAATCATGCTAGTAAAATAATAATAAACCACGATATTCAAATTTATTGTACTCCCACAGGTACTGGGGCAAAATGAGATGCAGATGTTACCTTATTTAATCCTTACTGTGCTTGCAGAGAGTAAGAGGACATATTTTAATTTTTGTAAGTGAAGAAACAGAGGGCAATGGTGGCTAAGGTTCCAGGTTAACTTATCATCAACCACAGTGGGAAGGATAAGAATTCAAATCTAGGTCAGTAGCCTCCAGCTAGCTCTTATTGGACCACATGCTCATATCCAAGTTTTCCGACCATCTTGGGTTGCCTAAAATAGCGTCAGATACTGGGAATTGAATCTGAACTTTTCTTGTCATGTTCTCTTATAGTCAAGAAAATAAGAAGGAGCAGAAATTTAATAAAAGAAAAAGAAAAGAATAATTGGTAAGCTTGTGGGCAAGTACAGTGATGAAAATAATGCCTGCTGCCATCATGTAGGGCAATACTGTGCAGTGGAAGATTCAGACTGGACCTAGGAAGATGAGGAGGACTTTGCAAAGCTCAGAAGCAGCAGGGTACTAAAAAGAAAAGTAAAACCCAAAACACAGAGGGAGAAAAGTCATAGAGATGAGATAGTAAGAACCTGTGTGAGGAGCAATGAGTGTTTTTATCACAAGCACATTTTCATTTCAAGGAAGGAATATCAAAAAGAGACACAGAACTGAACAGTGGATGGTAGGACTTGCACAGAAGGTCTGGTATCTGTTGCTCAAAGCTGCAGACCACAGACAGTGGGGGCGCCTTTGCTTGCCACCACCACTGGGGACCTGAAGCTCGGTGTGGTCTCCCAGCATCACCATCTCCCAGGATCTGGGAAATTTAGCATCTGCCACTTCCATCCAATCTCCTGAAATTACAGTTTCATTTTCACAAGATCGTCAGAGCATTTGTGTGCACAGCAACTCTGCACATCACTCACTAGATACAAACAGCAAGCCCCAGGAGAAGCTGCAGAAGGTGGTAAGAATGAATGAAGACGACTTGGGACACGCTCACCCCAGTAAGCCAGCACATTTCTATCATGAGAAGCTAAACGATACCTAATTAAATGAAGTGTGGGTCAGAGTTCCCACATATGGGAAGGTAAATTTGAAAATGAGTCCCTTCCTGGGAAACAAAGGGAAAACACGGAAACACTGGGGCTACAGAAACAGAACAGTTTTGACGGTCTGCATCTCCGGGCATAGGAATGGGCAATCGGTGGCCTCAAAGAGGTGACTGGAGGAAAACGGATGCAAGGAGGGCCATTCGCATTCATTGAGTTCTGTATTGCAGCAAATGCTTCTCACATATGTTGTCGCCTAAGACTTAATTTAAAATACTGAATTCTGGTCCCTGAAGAAGATCCATGGTTCTTCTATGAGCAGTCATAACACTTATACTGGTGATGACCCCATAGCTTGCATGGGAGTATTGTTTTGTACTCTCTAAGCTCGAATTAAGAAGCTAAATGTTTTTCTATCTATTTTCTCACTTTTATTCACAACCCTGAGACAAGGTATTATTACCTCTATTTTATCACTCAAGAAACAGAAGAACAGACATTCGTCGGGACACACCCAGTGTCACCCAACTTATAATTATTCATGCTTAAACACAGGTGTGTCTGACTTGAAACCACACACTCTGTTCTCAGCCCTACGGGGACCCCTGACATATCCAATCGCCACCCCTCTGTTCACAGCAGTTTTCTCCACAGGAGTCTGAGAGTCCTGGAATATCTCAGAAAAGTTCAAGAAAATGACACAGAAAAGAAACCCTCGAAAGTGAATAATTGTAAATAACAAGATTTCTGTGATTTGCAAATGAGATTACTGAACTAACATTCGGTTTTAAAAATATGCCCTTCCGCAAAGATAAAATCAACATACTGTTGTTGATATGGTCTTCCCCATTGATTTATGGGGAGATGGCTGGGTAACTGGATTTGCCTGTCTGTGCTGTCACTTGGAGTTCACACAAATAAGTGCAAAAATATTTACCTGCAATTTACAAGTCTATTTCCAAAATAAATTTCTAAACTGACCTGCACATCCACATCTCAAGTCCTCCAATTCCCCCAATCCATCACAAGGAAACCCACTGAGCGTTTTACACTCATTTGAGGCACCTTCACTGGATGTCAGATTGATCTGGAGGGAGTACAGGGTTTGGGCCCTCTCAGAGCTCTGTCTGAATCCCAAGAGCTCCATGTAATAGTCACGTGGCCTCAGACATTTTCTTTAATATTCTTTAAGCAATAGTTCTCTCCAGCATAAAACAAGAATGTGTGTTGGCTCAAAGGATTGTTCTAAGGATTCAGCAGAAGCGCAAGTACGAAGCCTGGTGGATAGAACCACTCCGTGCATGGTCCTTCTGTTGCTCACCAACCTGGTGATTCACACGGCCAAGATCTCAAAGACAGGTTTCCACTCGAGATCAGTATGCTTGAGTAAATATCATAAATCACCAAGGTATGCAGGATTCTAAGCACAACTACTGTGATCTGCAGTTTTTTAGTTTTAGACCATTAAATCTGGGTTTATCAATTTAATTACTTTGAACAACATATTTGTTTTCATAGCAGTTGGACCATGAGAAGTAGCCTCAAGATGATTTTTAAAATGTGAAATAACACCAAATCCTTTTGCCCACCCATTTTCTGTGACTGCACATCCTCCCGACTTTCCGACATTTCCCTTGATCTGTGATGCTACTTATCTGTGATGATGTGTGCCAAGTCCTGCTGTCTGTCTTGAGTGGTGTGCATTCTCTCTCACTTTCCTAATACCAAAACATTCTAAATATATACATGAGCTCACTATGGTATTGGAATAAAGAGTATTCTCTTTTAAAACTCTCAGTTTAGTATTTCCCAACTTCCTACTATCTGTCTTATTTTGTTCTTTATTTATAATTTGGGTTTCTCACATAAGAGAAGTCATCTCATATTTAATCTTGTGTGCTTGATTTATTTCACTTAATATTATGGTCTCAAGTGCATCCCCTTTCCTACAAATGGCTCGTTTATCTTTCTTCATGGCAGAGTAATAGTCCACATTTGTAAACACTGCATTCTCAAATGGGAAGGGGATTAAGATATGGAAGGAGAGGAGAAGGGGAGGAGGGAAAGGAGATGAAGGAAGGTATTACGTACATGTACCAATCGTACACAAGGCATGTAAACATTAGGTACTGCGAAATGTACCAGTAAAAAATTAAACCTGTGAAGAAATAAACAGCGCTGGGGAGAGTTTCATAATAAATACATCTCGTGGATCTAGCTCTTCTTTTACACAGATCATTGCTAATTCTAACAAGCTACTTGAAACAAACCAGTTATCCAATGGAGGAATTTTCTCGATTTTTTTGGTAAGAGATGCTTTCTTCTTATTCCTGAAATAAAAAGTAGTCAACACAACAAATCTGAAGAAACAAAGAAAAAAAAATGGGCTGTCATAAATCATGCGAGTGCTAAATTGCGTGTGTCACTTGGAACTGGTACTCTGTGCTCACCATTGCATCACACAGACAATATGTGGAGAAAACAAATTCCACGGAGGCTGGTGAGCAAATCCATCCCCCAGAATATTCCTATCCCAAGAAATACTGTGCACCCTCCAAAGAGCACCTTATAAGATAAACCTTGTTCGCCCAGGAGAGTAGACTCTTTTGTCAGTAATCTATCTGTCATATTTGACTCCGGGCTGCCACTTGGCAGTCCAGCTAAAGGCAGAAGATTCCAATTTTCCATTTGTACAGTCTGAAATTATGAACTCTCCATTCGATTAGCCCTCACTTCCGTAATGCCGCAGACGCACACCTGTAATTCACTGTCGGAGGCCTCGACAATCTGCTAATGGCCTTCATTCCATCTGAAATGTGTCAGCTAAATTTCTGAAGACTGAAAGAAAAAAAACAAAACAAAGACAGTTTTCTAAAACTATCTTGCCAGTGTGTAATGAAGCTGATGGAGTCACCTCTTCAACTCTAAGTTTTAAAATCTACTTCAGTCCTATGTTCTAATTCCTAATACATATTGATCCTAATAACACAGATAAATTTCTCCAAATACCTGAGATTAAACATGATGGTTGGACTGACACACTGAAGTCATTCAAAACACATATGTCAGCGTAGCTGTCCAGTCACTTCTTTGAAAAGCAAGTTCTCTCTAGCACAGCACACTAGTTTCCACACAATAGGGCAATTCCAGCACATTCTCCATACCCCCGACTTGGGCTCTTCAAGTAACTTTTGAGGCATCCACTTTATCCTAATACACTATTTTTCTCTCTGAACAAAATGTCACTTCACATTTCTATCTTTGACTTTGGGCTTTCATAGAAACAACATGAGTCTTTCCCATCTTTCCGCTTCCCTGAGTCTCTTGCCGGTAGTGAAGAGCACTCAGCACCCCACAGACACCACCCTTCCCAGCCAACTCTGCCCCGCTCCCCAGTGCACCCAACACCCGCCCAGCTCAGGTCAAAGAATCTGGATTCTCTTTCAGGCCACCTTTAGTGGAAGGGAAAATCCAAACTGGGTGATCCCTAGTCATGTTTTAAAACTTCCCCTTTGCTGGCATTTGATGGCTCACTTTTGACATATTTTGTTTGGTGCTTTTTTGTCTGATTTCTAATTTCTTATAACTGACTTTATTGGTGATATGTACGCCACTTTCATCATTTTGTCCTCATCACAGCACAAGCGATAACATTAATTGAGCACTTATTAGAGTCTAGGTAATTCACTCCACCTGCAATGGGAACCCTCTCATTTCCTATGAAATTCAGCACAGCTGACTTACCATAAAACAGACTTTGATCATTTTCTAAAAAAATAATGGTGTTCATTATTGGGATGCAAAAACCAAGCCAAGTCCATGTTGGGGTTGACTCTGCTTTCCTTTTCTGCAGATAGATAAAAAGGATTGAGGTCTAGTAAAGAACCCGGGCTTTGCTCATTTGTTGAAACCAAAAATCACAGGAGAAACAAAGAACAGGACCACCCCCCGCCCCCGTACTTCCAAGAAAGTCAATATACTGAAGGCGAGAACACTAATAAAAATATTTTAGTAGGGTTAGGTCGACTTGATTTTTCAAAAGCTGCTGAATGCAGGTTTTTAGTTGTCACTAATGGGCTAAGACACAGTTATCCACAGTAGTAGATGACAGGGTCAGGAGACAGAGAAATAAGATCCAAGCACAAGAGAGTTAGGGAGTGGGTAGAATGTCAAAGACAAGGAAAGACAACCAACCAGCAGCCGAAATTGCAAAGAAGGCATCGAGGCCAAGGATCCAATGCAGATGCGGTCAAGAAGTCCAAGTGTGTACGACGGTGGGGCTCAGCACCTCTGTCCATGGGCATCAGCCCCTGCGTGGAGCCAGGACCACAGCAAGACAAAAGGGCAGAGGGGTTCGTGGTAACCACTTTTCTAGTTGCACTCTTGCTAGGGAATGGGAGAAATTCTCACGCTGTATGGAGTGAGCCTTGAAATAGTCAGTGGCTACAGCCCGTCTCTCATCATCTCTTTCTCTGTCCTCTTAGCCATGCACCTGTAGTATTTCACTTGGCTTCTTGGATTAGAAGAAGCCCTGGAGACCTGGGGTCCACCCTGCATCATACAGCACGGGTCCCCCAGCAGGATGGTACATGCACATGTTCCCAGGTTTCTGCTGGAGTTCTGCTTCCATTAGCCAAAATCATTTCAGCCTCCTTACTTTCTGAATATTAGAACTCTTCTGCGGAATTACAGCTCACCCCTAAATCTTACTGTCTTTTGTTAGAACCCTCTGATGGTGATCAACTCTGTCCTTGGTACCTACTGACGCGCAGGGATACTCCGGGTACTCAGGAAGTTGAGAGATTCCCTTTATGTGTGGTCTGTGTAATCTTCCTCTGTATCATTCACCCCACTATAAGAATGATGAGGGACACCGGGTTATCCCACGAACCTTGGGCAGACCTCCACCACCCTCTGCACTCTGATTCCAGGCAGCCAGCGCTTCTCTGCACCCCAAGGGGCAGCGGATGAAATGTGACCAAGAATGAGTTGGTGCCAGATTTTAGAAGACCTTGAATTCATGACCTCAAGCTTGACCTCTCTGCAGGCCAGTGGTTCAGGTGCTTTGAGAGCCTGAAGCTGTCCGAGAGTCTTCCCTTATGTGCCTTTAGTTTCTAGTGAATCTGGGTTTTTGTTGTTATAAATGATTGTAGTTGCCATCTTAAAAATAAGTGATGAATTTTTCTTTTAGGAGGGAAATGGTTTCTTACCTTCCCCTCCTTCAAGGTTTTCCCCTGAAAATAAAACAGCCCCCAAAGAAGATGACCTTTTGGATTTTAAAATTCAATTTTTCTGGCTATCTGACTGGGAGAGGCACAAACCTACAAATTAGTTCAGTTAGAATCTCACAAGGACTCTGTAGCAATAATGGTGTGCATCCTGTTATCTCTCAAGAAGATAAGAAAACTGTTCTCAGGATTCTTTTGACAGGGAAGAGGAGATACCCTTTATCCGGAGGGAGATGTTCCAAGACTCCACATGAGTGCCTGAAACAATGGCTAGTATCAAACTCTGTTTATACTACGTCCTTCCCCGTATACACACGGAGCTTTAATTTGTAAGCTCGGCATGGGAAGAGGTTAACAGCAACAACTAGGAATAAAACAGAAAGTTACAGCAATATACTTTTAAAAAGTTGTATGAATATTCTATCTCTGTCTCTGTCTGTCTGTCTGTCTCTCTCTGTCTGTCTGCGTATCTGTCTGTCTCTGTCACAGAATAGTGTATTCAGCTACTCCTTCTTTCCCGCAGGGTCTGCATCCCTAGATTCAACCAGCAGCACATGGAAAATATATTTCAAAAATTCCCATCTGAGCTGAATGTGTACCAAGCTTTTTCTCTCCCTTCATCCTGAACAACACGGTATTTACCATTTCCACAGCATTTAATCATATTACGTATTATAAGTAATATGAAAGTGACTTAAAATATACAGGAGAATGTAAAGAGATTTTTAGGGGACTTGGGCATCATCAGGTTTTAGGTTCCACTGGAGGCCCTGGAGCCAGTCTCCTGCAGGGGGAGGGGCAACTCTATAGTGCAGATGTGCTGGACGAGGGTATGTTGTAGGGGACCGACTGGGACTGTGGGAATTTTCATCACACTACAGAGAATCCCTTGGCCAGTTAAAAACTCATGATTTGTTTACCTTTGCAATTTTTTATTTAATATTTTCAGATTGCAGTTGATCAAAGCCAGTTGAAACCGTAGAGGAAGAAACTGTACAAAAGAGGGGAGTACTGTAAATATTTCTGTGATGTTCTCTCAAGAGTTTATAGCGTCTTGATGACACTCCACATACATGTCACTCTGCCCACCCTCTGTCAAAATTAAAATGGGTTTGTTCATTGTCTCTTTCTCCTTTTTGCTCCACCTCACATCTTCCTCCCTTCTCTCCTCCCTCCCCTCCTTTCGGTTATCAAACTGATAATTTGATAATTATCATTAGTCATCAAAATTATTGATAAGAGTGGTTTTGTCACAGGATTGCTTCATTTCCTCAAGACTAGAGTTTCTGTGTGCGTTGCTCAGTTTATCAGCCAGGCGGGTTATGTGATGCTACCAGTATCAGGCAGCGGTATTCTATGAAAAAGGGGAAACTGGTGTTGCATATTTTTTCAAACTGGAGTAAAGATATTGTTTCCTGGATATAGATCATTAGAAGGCCAGTAGACAGCAACACACTGCTACAGAATGACAATGAACAATACTAGGAACATTCTGAGATATTTTAATGCTGTTGTGATTATTTTACTAGTTGTTGCATTGTAACTCTTGCTGACTTCTGGTTGTTTAAAACATCGAATTAATCCAATTCCTTCAACTATACTGAGAACAAAAACAGTTGGAGAATCTGTTGCCCTTGAAGATGGCAGAGTCGGGACAGAAATACATTTTCAAGTGGCAGCATTCATGTGATCTGTCTGTGAATGGGTCCCCCGAGGATACCTCCAAACTTCCTTAGTGCAACAAAGGCCACAGCGTCACTTGCAGTTGACACAGAGGGGAGTGGGAGCAGGCAAGGAGGTCATGGAGGAGCCGTTGCAGCCCTGTGGGTGGAGCTGAGGCCCTGTCTTGGAGGTTCGAGGAGGGAGTAGATGGGAGCGGCACTTGGAGTTGAGATGAACAAACCATGATGTTTGATTAAATATGCATCTGAGAGAAAAGACAGACCACTTTCCAAGCTACAGAACTTACACGGGGGTAGATTTTAGTACTCACTGGCTGACAGTGGATGTGATCTCCTCCAGAGGCTGGTGGAACGCCCCGAAGACACTCAGGTGGGTAGTCACGAACAGGTCAAAAACAGAGCAGCACTTTTGCAGTACAGACATATTCAACTTCTTTTAAGCTTTGGAAGTTGCCGCAACCGCCAGGCAGAGTCAACAGAGAGGACACGAGAGAGCCACAGGAAATGTCCCGTTTCTGTGGCGACAGTAAGCAGGGCCATGAGTGGGAGCAGCTGGAGGGGAGGTGGGGCTGTTCCCTCCTGGAGGCCGCAGAAGGCGCATTCTAGGAGTTAACAGCCTCAGTGCAATGGAACAAAAATGACTCCTTTAAGAAACTTTTCTTTTTTGCATTTTGGCCTATTACTTCTCTTTTTCGATCTTAGTTTTTGTAATTACTTCTTTTCAGGGTTTTCCTAGTAATGATATAGGTTGCTCATTCATAGCATCTTGATGTACTTACGGTTTGAAATATTAGGTTTCCGTTTTTATTTGTTTGGGAATCAGTTTTATGGCATAATTTCGATGTCTGGCTCATTCAGCTTTTTTTCTTTTCTTTGTAATAACAGAATAACTTCGGGAATTGACCAAATCTACCTTTTCTCTGCCTTCCCTTCTCCTTTGTCCTCCTCTTCTTCCTCCATCCTCCTTTATTTGGGCTTCTATACTTTTAGAAAGGAGGGTCAGACGGTTTTTCTAGTGTTATGGCTCTAGAGCTCCCTCTCCTGTCACTTTTGCAAAATAATCAATGAGAAAAATCTTTTTTAAACATCACATTCATTATGGTAATGCTGCTTCTCTTCCTGCCTTCCTGCATTTGTGCACACCAAAGCTATTTCCCCTTTCTTAGTGTCAGCCATAGAGCAGAAATTAATCTGGGTCTACACAGTGTTTCTCGTGAGGAGACGTGAACAACTGGTGGGGAGGGAGGTTAGAGGCTTGATCCCTTTTCTCTGTACTGCATGATACACTTGTGGGGCCTGCCACTCTTCTGTATACGGGACATGTGCTGGAGGAGCAAAGCACGCCGGGTATAAAGCTGGTGGGCGCGGTGTGGGCTATGAGAGCGCTAAGGGACGCGAGCTGAGCCCCGCTGGGCACTTTGGTAGGACAGGACGGCTCCTGTCCGCACTGAGCGTCGGACCCGGGATCCTGCTTGTGACAGGGCAAGTCCAAGAATGACAAGAACAACTCGGGGAGTTCTACCCAAGAGCCAGCGGGCTGCCGCCAAGTTCACTTCTTAGAAACATGACAAACAGCAAGGCTTACAGTTCAAATTCTTCCCTCTGTTTATTAAGCATTGTGTTCAGTCACAATGGCTTCAGCCTTCAGAGAGTAAACAGAGTGAACAAATGAACAGATCAGGCTTTTATTAAACCCAAAATTGCACGGCTCAGCTGAATAAGCACCAGTTTATACTTAGTAATGAGAAAATGTTTCTGGCCAAGGAATGCATTTTAATTACATCGAAATTCTACCTTAACAATTAAAATTAATGCCTTGGAAAATATAAAGATTCCATGTCATACCAGACTCAAGGGATGTTTGTTCTGCATTCTGAAATTAATAGCAGTCCTACGGAGGACTTTATCAAACAGAGAGGGGATCGAATTATGAGTTTGTGGAATTTGGTCTTTTTCCACTTCCTCCCCCAAATTTTAAGGATACATTCTGCAGAAGATGCTTTTCTTATTATTACTCGAGGCATCCCCTATGCCACACAATGAGATACAGAAGAGAAAAATAAGAAACCCAAAAGATAACAAGGCTAAAATGAAGAAAACAAGAGGACAGAAGAAGATTGACAGCTGAAGCCACAGTACAAGAAGATTAAGGCAATTGAGGCAGAAAGTGGTAGCTGAGGGTTAAATTATAATAGTAAAAAAGATAAAAAATCAAACAGGCAAAAGAAAATATTGTCAACTACCCTATATCATCATATAAAATATTAACCCTTCTGGGAAAAGAACACTTTATTGTGCTCCTGGTATTAGGCTTGGCTCTGTGACTTGCTGAGGCCAATGAGACAGGAAGAAAAGTGAGCTGGCTTCTGGTGCAGGGTGCTTAGGAGACAGTGACCAATTTCTCCCAGTACTCTTGATCCAGAAAAATTAGCCACCAAAACTTTAGTTATGAAAAATCAGTGAGAACAAGAACTTTTATTTTTTGCCATAGAGACACTGGACTCATTTGCCATTGCAAACATACCAAAATTTGACTAGTATCTGAACCTGAAAAACCTTAATGTTCAAATTTCATTCCCAGGAAAAGTGATAAGAAGGTGGAGGGTTGTCATTAAACACTTTTCCAGTAGCTACAGGCTAGGGAGAAGACACACACAGACCCACAAGGACCACTGAGACAAGAGACCCTTGGCTTCGTGACCGTGTCTACCCTGCCCTCAGACCACCTCAGCACAGACACATCCAACAATGTGATAATGATTCTTTGTGCACTGAGGGTCAAGAAAGCTTTGGCAGGAAAAAGTGAGCCTAAACTAAGAGGTAAAGTGAAAACAAAAAAAATTTCTCACTCACAAATGAGGCATAAAATCCAAATTCTGAAATCCGTGATGAAATCTAATAGTAAGATTATAACTATCACAACACTTTGGAAGGTAATTGACTCTAGATGGATCAGAATCAATTCTACATGGAATGACTTTTTATAAGTTAGAGAGAATATTTTAAAAAGAAGTTCCATTTTTCAAAAAACAAGAGATTGTGAAAAAATGAAAACTGATATTACAGGTAGGTTTATAAAAATAATTAAGTCTAAGAAGAGGTTTTAAAATGTCATCATTAACAATATAAGAGACTAGTTATTATATAAAGCAATTGCTGAAATGGAAGATAATATTTAAAACTGAGCTTGAATCCAATAGTAAACCTAATACAAAAAAACTGAAAGGTCACCAACTAGAAATGAAAAAGAGATCAAAAGTTCAAGTATGCAGCAAAAGAAGTCTATAAGGTTGAAGGAGAAAAAGGGAAGTAATCACTGAAGATAGAACTGGGAGCAATTTGGGGGAATTGAAAATACCAATCAAAATTAAAATACCTTCTGGGTACCTAGCGGGGCACCGAAAGATAAATTTATATCAAAGTGTGTTGTACTGAAACTTAAGAAATGTTACAAACCCATCAGAGAGAAAAAAATACTTCCAAAATACTAAAGATGGAAAAATTTGTTTCTCCATAAAAATCAGTGACAACATTGGAAAAATTTGAAAGATCAACTTTTTCAGAACCTTACAAATTAATCAAAGACTTGCAACAATCCAAGAAGAATATATTCAAGAAAAAATTCAGAATTAGTAATAACAGTGAACTTCTACCATTTTAAAAAGCTCTGTCCCCATCCCTCTTCTCAGCCCTGTGGAGAACTTCAAAACTAAACAGCTAGCAGCCACAGAGCAGTGAAAACCAGAAGGCCAGCAGCCACTGGAAGGG
>PVJO010030365.1:0-15602 GCA_004026905.1 Hystrix cristata | reverse complement strand
TCCTCCGGAGCCCAGGGGCCGGGCCTGGACAGTGGAGTGCAGCTCAGAATCGCCTCCCTGCAGTCCTAGTGACTCCTCCACGGAGGAGGAACCCTGTCAGAATGAACATCTTTCTTCTCTGTGTTCCTACAGCATAATATTCCTGCATAATAATGTGATGATAGCTACCGCTGACATTGACACTGTGCTGCGTGCTATTCTAAGTCTTCACAAGCGATAACTTGCTAATCTTTGCAGTAAGGCTAGGAAGGAAGCACTCTTAGTAAATGCACTCCCATTTTACAGATTGGGAAACCAAGGTATAGAGAAGTTCAGTAACTTGTGTCGGGCAGCTGCACTGTCTCTTTAATGCCCAAAGCAGCACTGATAGCACTGTGTCAGTGCGGAATTCACCTCTGTTCCACTGAGGGCTGAGGTCGTGTCCCCATCTTTGGGGACCACCCCACAGGGCTGGTGGCTCACTCCAGCCTTCCCAAGCTTACAAAGATAGGGCCTCCTCCTGGGCAATACCACCTATTTGAAGCGCTGGGAGATCATGGGCTCCTTTTCTGTGCCCACCATCACCACCACTGTAAGGGCAGCAGGGGCCGGGGCATCTGGGATGGGAGGGTGGCCTCTCCCTGAGGGCCTCACCGCAGACCTGATGACTCGGTTTCTCCTTTCACCCAGCTCCTGGGGATCATGTGTTTCAGGCAAACCCCAGGGCCCATTTGCCCACGTGGCCTTTCAGGGAGCAAGGGGTACCAGATGGTACAGGAGGGGCCCTCTGGGTGCTGTACCTGTGCGGGTCTCCCGGGCTAAGCCCGTTGACACTGGGCTGGGAGTCGGGTGGGGGAGAAACAGAGAGTCCCCACTCTCAGCCCTGGGCAGGGGCCCCTGGGCCCAGCCCCTGCCTGCAGGCAGGAGCACCCCTTCCTGGACCTGCTCTGTTCACCGCACCCTCCCCATTGCATCCTCCCCAGGCCAGCCCTGTCCGCAGGGCTGCGGAGGTGGTCCTTGGCCCGGGAGGGCATCTGGGGGCTGTTGTGGGGAGGAGGCGCACTAGATCCACCCCTCTGAATTCCAGCGGAGACCCGGGTCAGCCGGCAGGAGTCTGCCCTCGGCCCCGGGCCCTGCGTGACACCGGACTTACCACCAGGGGGCAGGCGGACACTGCTGGTGACTGGGGCCGGCTCCTCTCCCCTGACCAGCACCCCAGCCGGGTCCCCCTGGAGTGGCAAGGCAGGAGTGCCCACTCTTGGAAGCAGAGCTCGGGGCTGCGCGGGAGACGAGCATGCTCGGGAGACCGTGGCCCAGCACCCCGGAAGGCCCGCCAGGGATGGGGTTCCCTCAGCTCTGTGTCCCCAGGTTCCCAGGGGGAAACCCACTAAATGTGCATTCAGCCGGTGTGTGCCGGTTGTATGAGGACCTCGAAGTGCAGTCCTCAGGGCCTCCAGACGTGGGGGGCCTGTAGTGCCCGGACCCCACACTTCCCCCACCCTCTGCCCTAGCCCCTGACTTTGGCCAGTGAAATTCAATTTTAGTATATGTGCTGCCGAAGTGAGCACTGGCCACTCAAATTCAGAGTTCCGGTCTGTGCATTCCCAGCCTGGACCGGCCTGCTCGCTTCTGCACCACAGCTGCCCTGCAGCTCCGGGCCACTTTGAGGGAGCAGGGGCCGAGGAACGAACAATAGGGACCCCTGGGGTCCTCTGGTTGCGAGGCCTGGGTGCGAGCCCATTCTGTACACGGGGCAAACTTCTGGAGTGAGTCTTACCGTTTTCATGTCGCAGATGAGGAATCTGAGCCCTGAGAAGCTGCGTGACTTCGCCAAGGTCCCACAGCCCGTGAGCTGTGGAGCTGGGATTTGAACCTGGGTGGGGGCTGCGTTGCTCTTTCTGCTTCTGGGAGGTTTATGCGTTTGCCACCCCTGCATTCATTCCGTGTTTCCTGAGTGATTGTCTACGGTAGGCACTTAAAGGTTCACACTCCCTTCTGCAGCACACCAACCATGCCTTATTCCATCTGCTGGCTCAGAAAGGTCAAGGCCAGGACCCGCGGCCTGCAGGGGGCAGACCTGGGATCAAGCGGGAAGCCATCAGCTGTGGCGCTCCCTCCGGCCTCCCGGGGACCCTCTCAGGTGGAGTCTCTGTGTCCTGCAGGTCAGGAGGGGCGGTGTGCTGGCCCCACCCGGGAGCTGGACCCTCGGGCAGCAGTGTGGGCAGGATGGGAGGCATCTGTGCCTTTACATACACATTCGTTTGTGTACCTCTCCACTGACACATTCATTCATTCATCTAGCACACATTCTGGTCGCCGTTCTAGAGCACCCATCAGCCTCCAGTCCTGGGCCAGTTGCTGAGAACATAAAGGTGACTGTGACCCGGCCTGTGCTCTCGAGGGGCTCCCAGCACGCAGGGAGGCAGAGACGGGGACAAACGATATGCTCCAGCGTGGCTGCCTTCCAGTGTAGGCAGGGTGCTGGGAGCCCCAACAAGAAGGCCTTCAGGGAGGAGCCCAGATAAGGGGCCCTCTGTGGTGGGCGGGGGAAGCTGTGTCCCGGTGGAGGGCATGTCATGTTCGAAGGCACTAGAGCGTCTAGGGTCCGGGGGGCAGAAGGGCTACGGAGCTTGGAAGTTCGAGGCTCCACGTGAGGCTCGGAGACAGGCTGGGCGAGACCCTGGACTTTCCCCAGCAGGCATGAGAACTAACGGTGGCTGTCACTCGAGTGGGGACACAATCAGGTTTGCATTCTAGATGGACAAGACAGCCGAGGTGATCAAGATGGGTGGGGAAGCTGGGTGTGGCAGTGCATGCCCATAGTCCCAGCTGCTTGGGAGGCTGAGGCAGGAGGCCAGCCTGGGCAACACGTCTCTTAAACCTGTCTTTTAACACACTTCTTTTTTTTTTTTTATATATAATACAATTTATTGATTCGGTTTTTTTAATTTTTTTTATTTTTACGAAGAACATGTATTGGTTTTTAATACACTTTAAAAATGAAAATAAAAATTAGGAAAGAAGGTTGGAGATAGAAGCGGGGGAGAAAGAATGTGCAGAATGATAGATTCCTATTTGAACAACTCACTCTCTCCCAGCTGCCCTCTTCTCTCATCTTCATGGGCAGAGAGCCCAACTGCCACGGCCCCCCAGCTGATGGTCCTCCATGTGCCCTTCAGTCCTGTGAGGTTGGGAGGGAGCCCACTTGTGTTAGTTTGGGGCCTCCCAAGATTGGACACCAAGACCACGTTCGCTGTGTGTGCAGTAGACGCCAGTGAGGGGCTCTGAGGGAGGAGGAAGGAGGGCAGGGCCAGCTGGTGACAACCACAAACCACAGGGATGACACCCAAGAGGGGACGGAGGGAGAGGAGGGGCTCAGGGCAGCACTGGCAGGCAGCCTGGAGGGACCCCAGCTGGTGACAGAGGAACTGGGGCCAGTAGGGGGGGCTGGAGGAGAACTGCAAGGCAGGGACCCGGCTCCAGCCCTCCACTGTGCCCAATCAGTGCAGGAGCAGCCAGGGGACAGCTTGGCCTCTGAGTGGCTCAGCAGACCCTGGAGGTGGCTGTCCTCCATCCTCTGCCCACCGAGAGGGGCAACAAAGAGAGAGAAATGAGTCTCATCTGTCCTCTGCTCTCCCGCAGGGGCTTGGGCAGGGGACTCGTGAGACTCCAGCCCTCATTCTCGCCCTCCATAGAAGACGCTTGGTGGCCAGACTGAGCACCCAGGAAGGCTGCCATCCCAAGGGCCAGCCATTCAACACCCCGAAGCCACCGGCCTTGCAGGTGCCCGGAGGGTGGCAGAGGAGGGACAGCAGGGCCCTGACCCCAGCAAGTCCCTCGCCCTCCCCTCCTCGTCCTGAACGCTGAGTCCCCCACCAGGCGACCTTGCCCCTGTGTCGGCACCCACAGGGTCAGTGTTCAGGGCCACGGCTCTGGGCCTGGAGGCGGTGGCCAGTCCCAGCTCCTCTCCACCCTCAATTGCATTTGCAGCTCACTTGAGCGCCTTGCCAGCTGAGCGGTCCTCTGCCACTCATGATTTCAGCTGAAGAAACACAATCAAAGGGGAGAGAAATGCACTGCCCCTCCATGGCCAGGAGCAGGGCTTGACGGGTGGCCAGGCAGGAGCCGCTTCCCACTGATCTCATTTGGGATGACAGCAGTGGGATCCGGCTGTAACCCAATCAGCCTAATCCAATCCCAATCACGCAGGCAGCGAGGTCAGCTCAGGGCTGCGCTGTGGCCCCCGGGGTCCAGCAGAGGGGCCAGCCTAGGAAAGCCACGGGGTCCATCTCGGGCCAGCAGGCTGGGGTGGGGAGGGGACGGGGGCGCGGCATGGGGTCTAAGATGGGAAAGGCTATGGAACAGCAGCAGGGCCCCCCCTCCCCGCCGTGCGAGTGATCCCAGGGTGAGGGGGAGGCAGGACAGATGCCCAGGAAGCAGCCAGAGGGAGGGGACCCGCCAGAGAGCAGGCCCTTGACCAGAGTTCTGTGTGCCTTACAGCCAACCCCAGCCGTCCCCTTCCTCTGCTTCCACTGAACCAGCATCAGGCATACTGGGGCGTCCAGTGTGGGGCACACGGCGAGCCAGCCACAGGTCTCAGGCACCTTCTATACCAGACGCCATCCTGAGCACTGTGGGTGTTAGCCCTCCAGTCACAGGAGGAAGCAACCTGCCAGCAAGGGTCACAGGCTGAGGGTGTGACAGAGGGGCCAGTCAGCTCCCCAGGGAGGCACGTCTGTGCTGAGGTCTAAGGACAAGCCAGGCCAGGAGGAATCAGAAATAGAGAGGCATCAGAGCTGAGGGACAGTGTGTGCAAATGTCCTGAGGCGGGCAGAACGACAGGTGGAGAAATGGGGAAACCAAGAGTGACGGGAGAGGGGGCACTGGGGAAAGAGGTGGGGCAAGGTAAGGATCTGAGTCTTCATCTTAAAAGCAGAGGGGAGGTAATCATTCTCCCCATCTCACAGGTGACGGGTGTGCAGAGAGGGGGAGACCGGGTATGAGAACCGAGGTGGGACCTGTGCCCCGCAGCTCACGTTTCTTCTGGAGTTCCCGGTCCTAGTAGGCTGCCTCCTTTCAGACAGGAGAAAACTGCAGTAACAAACACTAGTTCGCTAGCTCGGGTACTGGAATCTCCTGGAGGCTTGTGAATTAAATGCAGATTGCTGCCAGTCTCTGTGGTGCACACTCACCATCCCAGCTACTCGGGAGGCTGAAGCAGGAGGGTCAAAGTTCAAGAATATCCTGGGCAATTTAGTGAGACCTTGTCTCAAAATAAGATTGAAAAGAAGTAGAAAATATAACAGATCGCTGGCCCACCCCAGGGTTCCTGATGGGGAAGGTGTGGGTGGGCCCGACACCTGTGTTTCTCACCAGCTCTCTGCAGTGGGTCTGGGGACCACACTTTGAGAACCTCCCAGACTGCAGGCTCCAATCCAGAAAGGCTTCCTGGAGCCCCGGCATGGTGAGCACAGCCCACAGGCTCGGCCTTCCGCCTGTGGCACCTTGTTGCCCCTGTTAGTGCCTGGGGCCCAGGCTGGCATCCCAAGGGGCCTGTGGGATCTGCACAGCACCTGGAAGCCTCTATCCAGGCTGCACACAGTGGCTCTAATATCTGCTGATCTTTCTCCTTGGCAATAAGACCTCTGATTTTAAGTGTGGCTCCTGACTGCCCAGAATGAAGGCTAAAGACTACAGTTCCCATTGTCCCTCAAGGGTAGGCATGGCTATATGATTATATGCTCTTCCATTCTCAAGCTGGCTGCAAAGCTGATATGGTGGCTGGAGCACTGACAGCCATGTTGTGCCATGAAGTAGGGGCCATGTTGTAGACTGGACAATCACGGAAAGAACCTGGATCCCTGATGGTCACAGGGACATTGTAATAAACCTGAACCGAAGCACTGGACTTCATGTGACGTTTTAAACTGTTTCACAAAGCACGAGGAAACTTCATACAGCCTCCCTGACTCACCGGGACCTGACACGTCCCTTGTCTGGACATCTGGACTGTGTGTCCTGCCACCCATTGGTCGCTGAGTATCGGCCTCTGTCATCAGACTGGTCATCAAGGTGCCCATGCTTAAGCTTGTGGCTCAGGCATCTGCTGGGGCGGACCATCCCCAGGGGTAAGAGCAGGCTGCTGTGGGTGTCACCGTCTCTCTGTAGTCTGCTTTTGGCAGGGGCCACACTCCTGGCTTAAGGAACTTGGTGGCTGTTTCGGGGCTGGGTTTCCCAGGTAGGCGCTCTGGCCGGGTGCTGTCCCCTTCTGCAAGGACCCAAGTTGTCCACACACCCTGCTCACCTGCATCCCGCTCACTGCCTGAGGCCGGCTGGGGACAGAGACTCGAGACCCTGAGCTGAGACCCCAGAGGCAGCGACCCGGCCCTCGTGACCCCGAGCAGCTCCAGCCCTCACTCTGGGCAACGGCAGAGGGCAGGGACAGCAGTGCAGGGGAGGGAAAGAGGCTCTCAGATGGGGTTCTCGGACCACAGAGGAGTCAGGGGCAGGGGACAGAGCCCAGCGCAAGGTGGCCCGAGCTGCCAGTCTGGAGCTCTGTGGGGGCAGAGACAACATCTCCCAGCCTGATTCTGTGCTGTCTCAGTGCAGCGGCTGCGTCTGCTAATCTCCCCTGCTGTCCCCAACACTGAACTCAGCACAAACAGACGCCCCTGCTGTGCAAAGCGCACAAAATGCACAGAACACGGTCCCCGCCTGAGCACAGGGCAAGGACCCGTGTGAAAGCCCCACAGCCCGCCCCAGCCTGGCCCCGCACACCTGCATGGTCCTGGGTGGCACTTGAGCTCGGGACGACCAGCTGGTCCAGCTTTCCCAGAACTGCCCTGGGAAAGTACCACATCCAAGGACCTGCCAGTCCCAGGCGGAGTGGGACAGCCATCCCCGCTCCTGACCGCTCCACTCCCTGGAGTGAAATGGACACGCCAACCACAGGACGACTGGAGTCTGCTGTGCGGAGGCCACCGGGAACCTGGAAATCCTGGCACCAGGTGACTTCCGTGTGATCTGTCTGCCCATCCGTGTTCCCTGGGAGCAGAGCCAGGAGCAGTTTATTCAGGAGGGGCTCAGAGAGGCCCAGAGGGAAAGCCACAGGAGGACAGTGAGCAGGGGACCCCTGGGTGCAGCCGGGCGCTCTGCCTGGAGACTCCAAGTGGTCCCCCACCCGAGGGACAAAGGAGTTGGGCACGCTCTCCCCGCCCCACTTCTCACACCCAAGGCTGCTCCCTGTAAGAGGGGGGTGCTGACGCCCAGCCCTGTGGCTTGGGAGCCTTCAGGGTGCACAGGAATTGTGGGTGCAGGGTGGCAAGGCGCTGCCAGCACCTGCTATGCCCGTGTTAACCGCTGTCACCATGCACAGGAGCCGGAGGGCCACAGCCCGGCCAGCTGTGGGAAAGGCAGCCAGGGCTGGAGCAGATAAGGGGTGCATGAGCACTGAAGGATGAGTAGAAGTTTTCCAGGCAAAGGAGAAGGTGGCTCTTGCACACGGTGTGTGTGAAATAAATGGTTAATTAGAGACAAGTCTGCATTAATTCAATGCTGGAGCCAGAGGGCCCGACTCAAGCTGTGGGAGACCCTGAGGTCTGCCGTCAGAGGTCAGGGAAGAGAGCAATAACACGTTCGCAGGGAGCTGGCAGGTGCCTCGAGCCACGGGCAAGGAGGCAGCTTCCCGGGGAGGCGCCTCAGGCGGGAACAGCCCAAGGCACTGTGCACCGAAGCCGGTGCACCGAGGGCCAGGCGCTGTCAGGGCGCCAGGAGGGAGGAGGCCTCTGTGGTCAGTGTGGAGCTGTACAAATATTGTTGTTTTGACTGCTCATGGGATTGTTTTATTTTTTCCCCAGGAGCCACAAATGTGAGGTGCAAGATCATTTTAGAACATGACACTTCAGGGTGAGCAAGAACCTCTGGCTTCGCCCTTCTCCCTCCTGTGTGTCAGGAGTCACCAAAAATGACCTCAACCACAAGGCTCAGTCCATCAGGGCCGGGGTGCCCTGGAGACGCCTGACCTGTCACAATGGCCAGACACCCTGGTTTTTACATAAAAACCACTTACAGCAGTCCCTGGAGTATAAAACGCCCCTTGAAAGCAGTCATCTGTAATGCAAACACTAATAATAATAAAAAATGAGAGGCTAAGCTTTAATTTTAAAGAAGTGTTTACAATGATTTAAAGGCCAAGCATCTCGGCAGCTGGGACCATGGATGCTGGAGCCTCAGCGTGCCTTGGTTTCCCCGCCTTAACATGAGGGCAGCAGTAGCTCCCTCTTGGGGCAGTGAGTATAAAGCGCTCAGAACACGGTCTGGCCCGAGGGACTGCTGTGGACACAAAAGTCACCGTCATCATCATTATCATTAGTGCCTCCTGCGCAGGGAAGCACCGAAGAGGACCAGGCTCTCCATCCCACCCCAAACCAGCTGGCCTTGGTGCACTGGGACTAGCGGGCTCAGTGTGAGGGGTGCCCCAAAATCCTGAGCCTGAGACCATGTGACCCTTGTCCTTCCACCCTGGATGGCCTCAGGGCTGGGGCACAGGTGTCCCCGCATGCCCCCTTAGGAGTCTCCTGGAGTGGAGGTGGCATCATCCAACAGGCAGAGCCTGGCTCCCAGCCCCAGGAGCCGCTGTCCAAGTCCCCACATTGAGTCCTGGGGCGGCTGTGAGCTGAGCTGTGGTGTGGCCGGGGCTAAATCTCACTGTGTGGCAGGGTTACAGGGAGAGGAGTGGGCACCTTGTGCCCGGAGCATCTTCGAACGTGGGCTGCGCCACCTCGCAGTGGAGTCCTAAACCGTCTGCTTCTGGGCCTGTCTTGGGCGGCGGGCTGGCGGCTGGCTGGTGTGGCAATGCGGCCCCACCGGTCCCTCTGGACCCGGCTCTGCTGCTCACAGCCGGGGACCCTGTTAGCCTGTATTTCTGGGATTGGGATTCCGATGCTGTCCTCAGGCCGGCTGTGTGGATCTGGGGTCCGGGAACAGGCAGACAAAGTGGCTGGCACTGTGTGTGGCTGTAGCAAGCAGTCCCTGGCACACGCCGGGTGCCTGGAATCTGCTCTGTAGCAGGCCAGTGAGTGAACACGTGGCTTCTCCCCGCCCTGCTCTCCCCTCACAGCCAGTTCCTGTCCAATTTCTGTCATTTGGCTTTAACTTCTGGCTGCTTCTACCCATCCTGCTGCCCCACCCCAGTCCCCAGGGCCACCTCCCCACCTCAGGTGGCCCCAGCCCATCCCCCTCCATCCTCTGCTCACAGAGGCCTCAGCAGCCGTCCCAAGTCACAGCGGGTCTGTGGCGGCACTGTGAAGACATCTCTGTGACTCCCCCTTGGCTGGTAGGACAATGTGAGAGCCCAAAGCACGGCTTCAAGTCCCCTCACAGCATGGTCCTCTCTGTTGCTGTCACCCTCTGCTTCCTCCCTGGACAGCGTCCCATCTTGGCACCCCAGACAAGCCCTGCTCTCTGCCACCCTGAGGCCTTTGAATGACCTGCGTCCTCAGCTAGGGGCCCGTCTACACCACGCCTCCTCCTGGCAATGTTGAGCCCCAAGGGACCTCCTTAGAGTCCTCACCAGAGGGGGTCAGGACGCCCCAGGGTGCCTCCATGTCGCCCTGAAACTCCGGTCATGGCGCTCATCGTTCAAGCCTGTGACCCTATGCTTGATGAGTTTTTCTCCATTCAATTTAACTCAACGCCTCTTTATGGAGTGTTGACCCGGGTCAAAGTCTCACCCACTTGTCTTTCACTCCTTCGTGGCCACCTAGGATTGAACACCCGGGGTTGTCACAGCCCTGGTTCTAGGAACGAGGAGTCCCAGAGGACTCCTATGACAGGCAGGACCTGTTGAGAACAGAGTCTGGGGTCAGAACACAAATACATCAGTTCCAGTTCTGTGTGTAGAGAAGAGCCCTCCACCCACACTCCTGGGCTGTCATCAAACTGAATTTTCTTTCCTTCTCAATAATGCAATCTTGGGGCTGGAGATTCAACTCAGTGGTTAGAGTGCTTGCCTAGCAAGCAGCAGGCCCTGAGTTCAATCCCTGGCACAAAACAAAACAAAAAAAGAATAACGCAATCTTTAAAGCCAGGCAGAGGGCTGGGGATTTAGCTCAGCGGTTAGAGTGCTTGCCTTGCAAGCATGAGGCCCTGAGTTCGATTCCTGCTACAAAAAAAAAAAAAAAAGATGGGAGCTGTGCATGGTGGCATGTACTTGTAATCCCAGCTACTCAGGAGGCAGAGGCAGGACCATCTCAAGTTCGAGGACAGCTTGGACTGCTCAGAAAACTCTATCTCCAAATAAAATGTCAAAGTGTAGCTGAATGGCACAGCATTTTCCTGGCATGTGTGAAAACCTGAGTTCCATCCCCAATACTGAAAAATTAAATGAATAAATAACTGTAGGTGTATGGGAGAGGAGCTGCCTCATGTCAAGATGGGGTGGCTCCTTTGAGGCCTCTGCAGGGAGAGAGAGGGGGTTGACAGAGAGGAGAGGGGAACAGGAAGGCCAGCTGGGCTTCAGGTGGCGTCCGGTCTCCAGGCTGGAGGGTTTGAAGCGAGGGAGTGTGATTAGGCTTGTCCTGTAGAAAGATTACATTGAATACCATGAAATGGGCTTGAGAGACATTTGGGAGATGACAGTTAGGGTCTGAGTGACAAACTAGGTACAGAGGAGAGAAAAGGCAGCTGCCCATGGCTCTCAGGTACCTCCCTCTCGGGGCTTGCCGATTCTGGCCGAGCAGGTCCCTCCCAGCCACTCCAGGATCTGTCACACCCCACACACATGCCTGGTGAAGCTGGAAGCCCAGGAACATGTCAGGACTCCCGGGACAGGACGTGGCAGGCACCAAGTGTCCATGGCTCCACTAACGGCCTTAACCTGCGAGCAGGTTCCTCCTGGCCTTACTCAGGAACAGAGACAAGTGGCCTCCAACAGCGAGGCTTTCGGCCAAGGAGGATGAGAGCAGAAGCCCAGCAGGCCGGGGCAGGAGTGGCAGGAGGAGGAGCCACGGGGAGCCACCCCACCCTTCACCCCACCCTGCCCACAACCTTGCAACCTTGGGTAGCCGGGGACCGCTCCGCCTTCAGTGGGAATCGCTGGAGGTGGGGTGGAGAGGTGGGGAGATAGCTCCACTCTGGGCCAATCCTCTTTGCTCCTCTTTGTTCCACTCTGGTCCTTTGTTCTGTGTGTTCCCGTTGTGTGTTCCCTAGGGCCGCACAATGAAGGAACCCTATCTACCCAGAGCAGCCACTTGAATCAAAGAATTTAAGGGAGATAATTTCAATAAAACATTTTGAAACAGGTTGAAATGAATCTTTAATAAACAAAGACTTCAGACGCCTCTGGGATTTTGAGTTGGCTGGGTTGAGCTAAGCCCTCTGGGGAATATGGTGGTTAAATTCAATTCTCAACTTGACTGGATTAACAGAGTCCTGGATTTTAGGGGCATGAACCTCATCCCCAGGTTAACCCCTTGGTGAGTTCATAGGTAAGTAGGTGCTTAGGAGGTGGGGCCCACTTGGAGGAAGTAGGTCATAGGGTTGTGGCCTCGGGTACAGTACCTGGTCCCATCCTCCCTAGTTCTTTCTCTGCTGTCTGTTTCCTGGCTGCTATGAGGTAAGCCGCTTTCCTCAGCCATGCCCTTCGACCATGTTGTCTCTGCCTTGGAGCCAGCCGACCATGGACTGAACCCAGTGAAGCCATGAGCCAAAATCAACCTCTCGTCCTTTAAGTTGCAGGTGGCAGGTTTTTTGTCCCAGCAATGGGTAAGCTGACCAATGCAGGCCTCTTTGGGTGCCACTTTGGTGGAAATGCTGGAGAAAGGTCTCTGAGTTCTTCACCCCTTACCGCAGTTCCTGGGAAGGCTCTGCACATAGAAGCTGCTATCTGTGGAAGGAGCTGCCGAGCAGATGAGCAGGCGGGAGTCACTTAGATGAGCTGTCCCTGGGGCCCCTGCCCCAGGGGAAGGCTACTGGCCAACGCGATCTCTCTAGGATCTGGCCCTTGCCCCAGCAAATCCTTCCTGCCATCTCTTTCTTTCTGGTTGTAACACAGGCCGTTCACCTCTGCCCCTGCTCCCACTGCACCAGCCAAGCCCAGCTGGACTTTGGTCAGCAGGAGGCCAGGGAGGCAGCAGACCTTGGCCAGACCCATGCGTTTGGGCTCTGGTTTTACCAGCTGTGCCCAGATTTGCTACCTTTGCCCCCGGTCAAGGAGCACTAGGGAGGCTCAGGGTTGTTACAGAGAAACAAGGCCCTGGGGGGCGGAGGGGGCAGGAGGCAGGGGCTGCAGCCCACTGTGGTCTGGCTGAGAAAAGGGCTGGCAGGAGAAGGAAGGGGGAAGTGCAGAAATTCATGGACACAGCCCATCCTCAGGGAGCCCCAGGCTGAGGGCAGGGGTCCCCTCAGGCCTGGAAGGCTGCTGCCTCACTTGCCCCAGGTACATCTGTGGCTTCACTCTGGATTCCTGTAAACAGAGCCGGGGAATCCCAGAAGTTGAAATGCTTTTAATCACCTCCTTTATTGTCCTGTGCGGTGACTCAGCCCTCAGAAAATCACAGCTCCGGAGTGGCCGCAATGAAAACCGAAAGGGAGAGTGACAGGGAGGGGTGGCCGCTGACACAGCCCGGGCTGTTGGCCGGGTCCCTGAGGGAGCAGCTCTTGACTGTTCACTGCAGCCGCTGAAAATGTCACCAGAGGCAGGGGGTGGTGGTGGGGGTTGCCACCCACCACCGGGTCCCTGCGCAGTAATGAGAGTGGAGGATGGAGGACCGCGTGGGGGTGATTTGTGTCCAGGCCTCCCGGCAACACCATGTCTGCCTTGGCTTGAGCAGGTCCCCACCTGAAGACGCTCCTTTCTGTGAAGTGTGCACCCCACCCAGCTATCATTGTGCCCTCCGTTGGAGCCCTCTGGGTGCTTGCTGTCAATGTCTCACCTGGGACATTTATGGGCTTGTGTCTTCCTCTCACCTGGACCCTGAAGCCTCTGAACAGGTGTGGCCTGCAGCAGAGTAGAGCCAGCCCTCACAAAAGGAAAGGACTAGAGGAAGGAAGAAAGGAAGGAAGGAAGAAAAGAAAGAAGGGAGGAAGGAGGGAGCAGATCTAGAGCCAAACCTTCCGATTTTCTTCCTAGACAGCTGAGGGTGGGACCATGAAGTGCTGCAAACACCCACCGTGCCCTTTCCCTGAGTGCGAGGGGGGCCTCTCTGCACACTGAGGAGCCTCAGAAACTGTCTGGAAGCCATGACCTGGGAGGGGAAGGGGCTACCCAGGTCCCACAGCCATCCGGGAGCAGAGCCCAGCTCACCGTGGGGCACACGTCCCCCTTGGTGGCCTGACCTCCACCCTTGTCCCTGGCCCCGGGCTGTGCGCCAGGCTGAAGCCCAAGAGACACGCTGTTCTGCACCGCTGCGGTGGGTGGGGCGGGCGAGGTGGCTGCAGCTGACCAGCTCCACCAGGGCTGAGACCAGTTATCGCCAAGGAGCCCGGCTGGGGCTGGCAGCTCCTGCAGCCCAGGGAAAGTCACGCGATACAAGTGTTGAGCCACTCGGATCCCCATCTCGGGTTTGGTTGAGCACCCAGGATATTCCAGCCCCGCCCACCATGGGAATGGGGCGCCCGGGTGCCCTTCTCCTACCAGGGCAGCTCCTGGGTGCCCTCCAGCCCGAGGCCCTGGTGGGGTGCTCCTGAGGGGTCCTGCGCAGCTTTTCCTTCTGCCCCCCACGATGGCAGTGCTGTTTGGACATAAGCATGAAAATCATCATCCCAGGTTACTCTCCCTGTGCTTTGCTGGTATTTTGTCACTTAACCTCCTCATAACACAGCATGGTGTTACAGTTTGAAGACTGTGGGCACCGAGACAGGCAGTGACTTGCCCGGGTGCCACAGTCGGCGCAGGCCGTCTCCACGTCCTTGCTCCAGGTCACCACACTGCCCAAGACCCAGCTGCTGCCACATCTGACAATTTCCCAGCGCCTCCCAAGGAGAAGGGATCCCGAACACTGGGCACATCCAGAGGCAGACCCTCTGGATAAATGACGCGGTGGCTGCAGGTGCTGGGTAGCAGGAAGCGTGGACTTGCCTGGCTCACTGACAGGGCGGGAGAGGGTGGGGACCAGTGCCGGGGACAAGGAAGTACCGGCTGGGTGTCAGCCCTGGCCAGGCACTTGCAAGATGATGACATTCAGCCCTGGGCAAAGTCAGCCAGCTGCCAAGCAGCTGTTTTAGGGCCGATGCCTCGAGGTCTACTGAGGGAGACTGAGGCTTCACCCTTCCATCCTTCCTGCCCGGCGCCACCCCAGAGACCACCATAAAGACCCAAATGCTCCCTACTGAGCTTCCAGGAGGCCAGACAGGGTGGGCTGACCTGCGAAGGAAGACAGAGTTTGACTGCTGCCTGTCCTGGAGTGTGGGTTGGTGTCCTTCAGTGTTCCTAGGACACTTTAGGGGCATATTTCACTCCAGGCCCTGGAGACCCAGAGACACAAGGGGTCACAACCCTGGGTGCAAAATAGGAGGCAGGGAGGAACCGCAGAAGTTAGTGGTAGACTCAGAGGCCGCCAGCCCCTAGGAGAGGAGCATCAACCTGGGAAGGGTCAGAGAGCTGACAGCAGAGGGGTGAATCTGCACCCAGCTTTGAGATACGAACAGGAATGACAGGGCTTCTTGCCCAGGGCACCACAGGACCAGGGTGGAAATCAGCTGAGATAATGAAGGCAACAGGATATTATAACATGAGTTTAAAAAAAAAAAAAAGATTTTATTTTCATGGTGAGGAAACTGAAGCCCAGAGAGGAGATGTGACTTGTCCAAGGTCGATCAATGAACACGAAAGTGAACACAATACACCAACTGAACCTGATTCCAGCAGGAGGTTCTGGCCCTGCTATGCTGAATTCCCTGGTGTGTTGTCAGCTTTCTGTTACTGTAATAAAATACCAGAGATAAACAACTGAAAGTGAGGAAAGGCTCCTTTGACTCAGAGGGTTCAATCTCTGGCCACCTGGCCCCATTCTTTTTGGGCCTGTGGCAAAGCACGACATCATGGCGGGAGCACATGTCCGCTCACCTCACAGTGGCTAGGAAGCAAAGAGACAGAAAGGAACGGGCTGGGGTGCAGGTGTCCCCTTGAAGGGCGTGACCTCCATTCCACTAGGCTTCTCCTCTTAAAGGCTCCACCACCTTCCATTAGCACCATGGGCTAGTAGTCAAGTCTTTAACACATGGACCTTTGAGGTACATTTAAGATCCAAAGCACAGCACCAAGAGTGGCTTCCATAGCTAAGACCACTTTTCTCAGGTCTTGTTTATGATGTTAATAATAACAAGGTTGGGGATCCTTTACACCATAGTATAAAATAGTGATCCACATGCTTGGCAAAGACATAGCAATGAACAAGACTTGAGGGGAATGTAAGAGTGGAGAGGCTGGGAATGAGATGGGATAATTTGGGAACATGCACAGCTTGGGCCCAGGAAGAGCCTCAAAGAACCTAAGCAGTGGGGACTGAGGAAGATTACATACAGGCAGGAAGAGAAATCAGAAAGAGAGATGGTCTTGCCAAACACAAACCTACCAGATGATCCGAAGGCTTTGTGTCCAAACCTTTCCTCCCTGGAGTCAGACT
>PVJO010030364.1:0-15606 GCA_004026905.1 Hystrix cristata | reverse complement strand
CTATTCCTCTGCTTGGTATCTTCCCAGAAGAATTAAAATCATCATATCACAGTGATATATGCACAACCATGTTCATAGCAGCACAATTTGTAATAGCTAAGTCTTGGAAACAACCTAAATGCCCAACAACTGATGAATGGCTAAAGAAGATGTGGTTTTTCTACACAATGGAGTACTACACCACCATAAAAAAGGATAATCTAGAGTCATTTGTATGTAAATGGATGCTCCTTGAGAACATACTATTAAGTGAAATAAATCAGACACTTATTAGTACACATCGAATTGTTTCTCTGATATGAGAAACCATAAGTGTAAATAAGGACAAAGGGGTAGAATAGATATTATGTTTTTTAAAAAAAGAGATAGTATTCAAAAGAGAGGAGAACTAGATAGGGAAAAGGGGAATAAAGAAGAAGTTTAAAAGAAAAGTAAGATGAAAGGGGAAAAAATGGAAAAATGTAACTACAATTGTTGCAAATAGGGAGGGGTGGGTGAATGGAAGAGAGGGGAGGGGAAGGGGGGAACCAAGATGTATCATGTATAGGTACAAAATAACCATGTTGATTATGATCATTATGTATACAATGTACCAATACATGTTCTTGGTAAAAATTAAAAAAAAATGGGTTGAGGATTTGGGGATTTAGTTCAGTGATTAGAGTGCTTGCCTAACAGAACAAGGCCCTGAGTTTGACCCCCAGTACCCAAAAGAAAAAAAAAAAAGAAAAGAAAAGAAAGAGAGAAAGAAAGAAAAAAAGAAAGGAAGGAAGGAAGAAAAAAATGGGTTGGGAATTCACTTGGAGTGAAGACCCTGGGTTCAACCCCCAGTACTACAAAAATTAATACTATTTCTTTTCAAACATGTCATAGAATTATTGCCACGTTTCTCAGGTTTGGCGTTTATTACTCCCAGGTTCTCAGGAACATTCATTGGTAAAGGAGGAACATGCAATAAACATGAAAAAGAAGCATCGTGAGCACTAATGTGTCAAGAAATATGGAAATATTGTCCCAATTCCGGGAGTGCTCCTAGAAGACAGAACATCATTTCTGCACTTCTCTGGCATTGTTCAGCAGAGAGACACTGTATTCAGGGTCCTGCTCCCTTCCCAGGATTGCAACCAATGACTGATCAGTGCACAGTTGGAATACTTAGTCCACACTTTATACAACTTGGCACAATTCTGAATGTGCATCTCATCTCCACAATTCCTCGCCAGGTTGATGGACACTGACCTCAGAAGACTTTCACGGGTCAGTTCGTGTACGTCCTTATCTTGTTCCTTCCCCATTTCTCCTACACTGAACGACCTCATGTGCATAGACTCCCACACCCATAGGTAAGAATTTGTGCTTCTGAAGTTCTTTCTCAGGTAGCTCCAGCTGATACTGAAGAAAAGTCAGACTCTGAGAAACCCTACTTAAAGTAGACACCAGCAAACTGAGAAAGATAATTTTGAAGCATTGCACTTTTACAGAAGTAGGTTAGGCAAGCTTTCTTGAGAAGTGGCCATAGGAACACAGACCTGATGAATGCTCAAGCATGTGTGATGTGGTTCTACAGAGAATGAACCAATCTTGCACTCTTGGACTAAAATTTAATGTTTTCTAATGATATAGCTTTGCTTTTCTTCCTGGATTTTCTTTTCTGAAATTCTTCAGATATTTTTTTAGGAGTCAGGGTACTTTGCATAGTCCTTTCCTGAGCTGGTCTTGCCTGAGACACGAATCTACCAAGCCAACAGCTAGCTCATTCAGTATTTTTCTTGTAGTGGTTGTGAATGGTCCTGTTTTCATAATTTCCTTTTCATCCTTTTCATTGTTAGTATACACAAATGCTGATGATTTTTGTGTGTTGATCTTGTATCCTGCTATTTTACTGAAACTGGTTATTCATTCTAAGAATTTTTGGTCACGTTCTTTGGGTCTTCCATGCAGAGTATCAGGTCGTCTGCAAATAGTGATAATTTGAGTTTTTCTTTTCCTGTATGTATCCCTTTTATTTGTTCCTCTTGCTTAATTATTCTGGCTAATGTTTCAGGCACTCTGTTGAAAAGCAGAAGTGATAGTGGACATCCCCATCTTGTTCTTAATTTTAAGGGGAGTGTGTTTAGTTTTTCCTCATTTAGTATGATGCTGGCTGTTTGTTTGTCGTAGACAGCCTTTACCGTATTCAGGTATGGTCCTTCTATACCTGTTTTCTTTTATTTTTTTTAATCATGAATTGGTATTGGATTTTGTTGAAAGGCTTTTCTTCATCTATTGATATGATCATGTGGTTTTTGACCTTGCTCCTGTTTATGTGACATATTACATCAATAGACTTATGTGTGTTGAAACATGCTTGCATCTCTGGGATTCAATCTACTTGATCATGGTGTAACAGTGTTTGATAATGCACTACATCCTATTTGCTAATATCGTGCTGAGGATTTTTGCATCTATGTTCATTAAAAAGATTGGTCTATAGTTCTCTTTTTTAATGGGTATTTATCTGGTTTTGGGATCAAGGTGACACTCACTTCCATAAATTGATTTGGGAGCACTCCTTCCCTTTCCGTTTCTTTGAAGAGCTTGAGGAGTATCAGTGATATATTATCCTTAATGATTTTGTAGAATTCAGTGGTGAATCCATCATGTCCTGGGCTTTGTTTAGTTGATAGAGCTTTTATTGCTGGGTCAATTTCATTGCTTGTGATTAAGTTGTTTGATGTATTTATGTCTTCCTGGGTTAGTTTTGGTAGTTTGTATGTGTCTAGGAATCTGTTCACTTTTTCAGTATTTGCTAATTTTTTGGAATACACATTTTTTTCAAAGTGGTTACTATCTTCTGGATTTTGACAGTACCTGTTGTGATTTCACCTTTCTCATTTCTAATTGCATTGATGTGAGTCTTTCTCTGTCTTGTTTAGTCTTGCTAAGTCTTGCCTATTTTATTTATTTAAAAAAACAGCTTTTCAATTTGTTGATTTGTTTTACTTTTTTGTCTCAATTTCATTAATTTCCACTCTCATCTTGTGGTGGGCTGATATGGTCAACTTCAGCAGGAACGCCCAGCTGAACTAAGTTATGATGGTAGACGATCCACCTGAGGATTATTGCTCACACAACATAAAGGAGAATGGGAGTGGAAAATAGGATCCTGCTGTTTCCCAGGAGATGCTCTGTTGTGGCTATTCTCCTAGCAGAAGGAGCTCAGAGTCTTGCTATCATCAAGGATGGCTGCTGTTTGTTTCAGAGGAGCTCTGGTCTTCATCTCTGCTGCAAGCATTGTATCCTGGTTTCAGTATAGACTTCTGCAACTTTTAGTGCAGACACAGATGTACATGGGACATTGCCATAGACTCCCAGTTCTTGATTGGATCCTTCCAGTCTCTAGTTCATAGATAGACATTCTGCACTTTCCTGCATTTGGCTTGTGTGTGTGAATGTTGTAACTTGTACTTTTACAGTATTGAATCTCTTCTGTTGTAAACCACTGGCTCTAGACCCATCTGACTAATACATTTTTATAATTTTCTTCCTTAGTTTAAATTTGGGACTGGTTTGTTGTTGGTTCTCAAGTATACTAAGATTTCTCATAAGGTTATTTATTTGCCTTTCCTCTGTTTTCCTAATATGAGTATTGATTGCAATGAATTTTATTCTTGGAATTGCTTTCAATTTATCCCAAAGGATTATAGAGTTGTACAGTCATTGTCATAAACTTCCAGAAATTTTAAAATTTCTTCTTTTATTACTTCCGGGACCCATGGTTTGTTTAGGAGTGTGTTGTTAATTTTCCAGGAATTTTGCCTTTTCCAAATTTTCTTCTGTCATTGATTTCTATTTTCATTGCACAGTGATCAAATAGTATGCATGCAATAATTTCAATTCTTATCTATTTACTTAAACAGGCTTTGTGAACTAGTATGTGATTTACTTTGGAAAAAGTACCAAAGATGCTGAAAAGAGTGTATACTCTGTTATAGAGGAGTGGACTACTCTACATATCTATTAAATTCATATGTTCAAGTGTGTGGTTCAGCTATGAAATTTCCTCATTTTCTTTTTTAGTTGATCTGTCTCTGTGTGAAAGTTGGGTGTTAAAATCCCCTACTATGATTGTGTTCGATATTTTAATTTCAGCAATCTTTTGTTTTTCATATGAAAGTAGGGCTCCAGTTTTCTCTGCATATATGTTTATCAATGTTATCTCTTCTTGTTGGATTGTTCCTTTAACAAGTATATAGTGACCTTCTTTGTCTCTTCTAATCAGTTTTAACTTGAAGTTTATCATGTCTGATATTAGAATTGCTATGCCAGCTTGTTTTGGGTGTCCTAGTGCATGAAAGGTTGTTTTCCACCCTTTAATTTTAAGGCTATGAATATCTTTTTGGATTAGGTGGATTTCTTGAGTGCAACAGATTGTTACATTTTGGTTTTTGATCCAGTCTTCCAGTCTGTGTCTTTTGATTGGAAAGTTGAGGCTGTTAACATTGACAAATACTACTGAGATGTGTTGGCTGCTTACTATCTATTGTCTTCATCTGTTAGTTTATCATTTTGCTTTTCCTGATGGTGTTGGTTGTTCTTTATCTCCTGGCCTCAAAATTTTCCTCTTTGTATTTAGGTGTGTCCAATTCTAAGTTTCTGTCAAAAATATTCTTTTTCGGGGGAGGTGGCTAAGAATTTTATCTTTAATTTGTTTTTTTAAATTTTGTTTTAATGGTACATTTTAAATATACATAGTGATAACTTTCATCATAGGGAATACATACCAGTACATGCTATATATTGCTGCTTCTTTCTTGCCCATTCCCCTCACCTCTCTTCAACCCCTCCTTCCTCCTTATTTATAAAAGCATTGTTTCCATTTTTTCCTTCTATTCTTTTTTTTCTCTTGTCCCTCCGTTCCTTTCCTCCTCCTCCCTTATTCCCCTTTCCATTTCAACAATTTCTTCCCTTTCTAAATATAATACATTTTAGTCCGTATTACACTTTCAGTTTCTCACACCAGAGAAACAATGCAGTATTTAAACATGTGTGTATGATTTATTTCACTTAAGAAGATGATCTCAAGATGCATCCATTTACCTAGAAACATCTCAAGCTTATCATTCTTTATGCCAGAGTAGTACTCCATGGTATTAAAAAACCACATTTTCTTTACCCATTCTGCTTTATCCATTCTGCTTTATCCATTCCTTTATCCGAATGCCTATGATGGGCATTTGGCCTGTTTCCAAGACTTAGCTATTACAAACTGTGCCACTATAAACATGGGTGTGCATATATCACTGCAATATGATGCTTTTACTTCTTTTGGGAAGATACCAAGAAGCAGAATAGTTAGGTCAAATGGAATCTCTATTCCTAGTTTTTTGAGGAATCTCCACACTGGTTTTCATAGTGGTTGCACCAGTCTACGTTCCCACCAACAGTGGAGAAGGGTTCCTTTTTCTCCACAGCCCCTCCAGCATTTGTTATTGGCTGATGTATTGATAATAGCCATTCTTTCTGGAGTGAGGTGGAATCTCAGTATTGTTTTAATGTGTATCTTTCAAATGAACAGTGATATTGAACATTTTTTCATACGTCTATCTGCTGTTCTACTTCATCCGAGAAGTGTCTATTCATTTCAGCTGCCCATTTTTGGATTTGGTCTTTAAATTTTGGGGGTCTGATTTTTTTTGAGTTCTTTATATAGTCTAGATATTATTCCTTTGTCAGAAGAACTGCTGGCAAAATTTTTTCCCACTCTGTGGGTTGTCTCTTTGCTCTGTTGGTAGCTTCTTTTGCTGTGCAAAAGCTTTTTAGTAAGATCAGGTCCCAGTTGTTGATTCTTTGTGTTATTTCCTGGGAACCTGGGAATTTGTTTATAAAGTCCTTGCCTACACCTATGTCTTCAAGACTTCTACCTATTCTGTCTTCCAGCAGATTTAGTGTTTCTGTTTTAATATTTAGATCTTTGATCCACTTTGATTTTAGCTTAGTGCATGGGGAAAGATATGGATCTAGTTTTAATCTTCAGCATGTGGAAAGCCAATTCTTCCAGCATCATTTATTAAAGAGGCTCTTTCTTCCAAATAGTCTTCTCTTGTTCTCTTATTTTCTCTTTGGCCTCTTTGAGCTCTTTATCATAATCCACTATTTTGTCCTCAGTGTAAGATATTCTGTCTTCACATTGGTCATTTCTGGGATGTATGAATTCTATACTGTTTTTTATTTCAGGTATTTCTGTCTGATACCTTTTTGAGGATTCCATATTTTTGATGAATCTGTTGAGTTTTGAACTGTCTTGGTTAGCTTGTCCAGTTTTTTCCCTATTTCCTGAAATTCACCCTGAGCATATTAGTGTCATTGCTGTGAACTTTTAGCTCATTTTCTCTTCGAAGTCTTCTGTTTTCTTCATCCCTTCTAAGAACTTTTCATAGATTTCTGCTGTCTGGCATTTGTTTTCTTCTCCCTTTGTGTCCTTGGAGAGGACATAAAAAATGAGAATATAATAGTCAAATAAAGAATAGTTTTAAAAAATTCAAATGTTTTGGATTCATGGCTCCTTACCAGAGATTCACGTCGAGGAGCAGAACTTCAGGCAGGGCATGTCTTTGTTCATGCCGGCAGACCCAGGACAGTCTGCACCCAGAACAGTGCTGGGTATGGAGGTCTCTCAATGGTGAGGGCAAGCCTCCACTGGGAGCTCCCAGTCTTTTGTATTTAGGGCTATAGCTGGCTTTTGGCCACCGCCCAGAGCACTATCTAATAAAATGTTGACTCCCACCCACCTGCTTCTGCTCTGTGTGACTGTGTCCTTAACTACCACTCCATTGTTACTCACCAACCATTGACCCTGGACGATTGCTCAGGAAACAGCAGCTTTTGTTCTCACTGCCGCCTCCAGCTGCGTAAAATTCTCCCAGTCCAGGTCAGGGCTCCATTTCAACATGAGCAGAAAAGGTTTCACTGCCACACAGCGGGCGGCTGCACAGCCACTCACGTGGCATTGGTCTCTGGTCTGTGGTGCTGGGCCATTTCTTCTGTATCACTTAACCTGTTTGCTGTTCCCCTGTCTGTTCCCTCTCCAATCTCTTGTTTTCCAGACTCTAATCACTTAGTCCTGCAGAAGCTGAGTTGCTGGCAATCAATCACTGCTCTGCCATTTATTTTCTCCTCAGTAACAGTTTTTAGTACACAATATTTACATACTTTTTGGGGAGTTGATACATAATGCAGTAAAACCTTGGATTGTGAGTAACTTGTTCTGTAAGACAAGAAAGATTTCTAATAAATTTTAGCTTGATGAACAAATGATGTCTTACAATATGACTAGTACCTATCACCAAATGTCACATGACCACAGCTACACCAGTGGTTCTTGTCTCTCTCTCACTGCAGGATCGTGGGGGATCGTCTCCCAGTAGCAAGAGGTAATGGAGGGGATCTTGTCCCAGTAGGAGAAAAAGCCAGGAGAATTCATCGCTTTGACTAAGATTAGGGAGGTGCGTAAAATGTGAGAAATGGCAGAATTTTGTAGAAAAGCGCATGCCAAATTCCCAAAAAATGCAAAAGCAAATGTCACTTGATAACTTCCTTGTTAAATCTGCATGAAAAGGGTGCTATTGAGCCAATAGACAGCAGTGATTCCATTAGTGATAGTGAAAGTTGTTGTACACAATAACCTTCCTTCCTCTTGTATCCCGAATACCAGCCACAAGGGAATGTTTTCAAAGGTAAGTGCAGGTTAATTTGTTTATTTCTCTTTATATTTTTATTTTCTTTATTATTTTGTATCATAGTATAGCATTATAATCATTTTTATGTGAAAATTTTGGGGTTGTGAATGAATTATCTGATTTCCCATTATTTCTTATGGAGAAATTCACTTTGATATGCAAATGCTTTGGATTACAAGCATGTTTCTGGAAGGAATTATACTCATAAACCAAGGTTTTACTGTACATCTTAATTCCTTTTTTTAAATCCCCTTCTCATTCCTTCCCTCTCCTCTCACTCCACAAGTGAAATGAATAGAAAAATTACAAATGGCCAATAAACACATGAAGAAATGCTCAATATTACTAGCCATTAGAGAAGTGGAACTTAACACTGAGAGTCCATCTTACAACTGAAAGAATGTATATCTTTAAGAAATCAAGTGATAACAAATTCAGGAGATTCTCTTTTTTAAAAAGTTAGTGGGTCAAGATGGTTAAGGAAGACATTATAGTGATTTTCTAAGTTTGTTTTAAACAACATACCTTGAAAATCACAGATTCAGGACACATATACAAAGAGTTAACATAAAGTAAATTGATAAACATGAAATTGGTGAAAACTATAAAGAGTTTCCAGATGTATACCATCTGGAGTATTACTTTTAACTCTGAAATGAAAGTTTAAATCTGATTAAAAGTTTTAAAATATAGACAAGTACATATCACTCCCTTTGGTGATTTTGTAAGTTAATTAATGCTTTGATTAAAAACATAGGACCAGCTTCAGCCTACAGTCTCCTAATGTGAAGAAAATACACATTGAAAATATTGTGATAGAGTTGGAATAGTATTCATAAATTATAATTAGAGAATGATAGGCCTTTTTAAAATGCCAGCAGAAATGGTCAAATATAGTAGATTACACACTTCTGTACAAACTACATACAGAAAAAAGTGAGATCAAGAAAAATTACAGCTGGATGTGGTGGCTCATGCCTTACATTCCAGCACCGGGGATGCTGAGACAGGAGGATTGCTGTGAGGTCAAGGCTAGCCTAGTCTACACAGTGATGCCTTGTTTCAAAAAAATAAAAGGAAACATTAATACATTTAAGAAGAAATTTCATAATGTTTTCTATTTTACCATATATTAACAATATGATCATTATATTATATATATAATATATACATTTATGTTAAAATATTTATACATGTATGTTAAAATATTTTCACATTTAAAATTCAGTTAACATCCTGATATGATAAAATAGATAGAAATAGTTAAAATGGAAGGTAAGAATTTATTAGAGAAGTTCAATGGGTTGTGTGTTTAAGCTTGGTGAGATGGAAATGAATAGAAATGATGGAGAGACCTGGATGGCATACAGCTGGCCTCAACAGTTAGCAAATCACACATCTTGAATTATTCTCCTCCGTAGATTTGGTGTTTAAGGATATATACTCATGGGATCAGAAGAATAGTAATGTTTCTCGTAAATATCAGGTTAATGCGGAGCAGTGGAAATTACCTCCTGAGGGATACAGGAACTATGAGTCAGGCTGTGGAAACCTCACTTGAAAATCCTGCTCAGTCAGGCAGTAACTGGTGCACTTTCTTCCAGAGAAGGCATTTCAGGGTGTGGAACCACTGAGTCAGCGAGTGTGTCCACCCTTCCTGAGGACAGATCTGTATTCCACATTCAGGTGTGTTGCCGAGCACCATTGTCAGAGAAACCATCCAGGTAAGCCAAAGTCTCTCCGTTTATTATTTGAACAAGAGTGCAGATAGTGGACTACAATCTCACCTGCTTACAGTAATCTCTTGTATATTCATGTGAGGTGGGGTGTGTGAGGACTCTGCATAAAGAGGTGGAGTCAGAGTAGCTCATTGAGCAGTTTCTTAGTCTTCATGTTTCACACTAATAAGAATAGCAGAAATATCTAAATAACAACACCTGCAATACAACCATCCACCTCCCTCCCACAGTTAACCAGTGTTATTACTGTTCTATGGTGTTTCATGTCCTATTAAAGTAGTAAAATGCAAAGTTTAAACAATTCAGCACCTTGGCAATACCCTTCATTCTTCGATTTTCCCCAAGATAGGCCATCTTGAATGTGGTGGCGTCCTAATTGTACATGTCTTCATCAGTAAGAGAGAGTGATTGGAGCACTTATCAGTTAAAGAACATAGAAATAAATTGTGCTGTAAATATAGTGGAACAGTCAGGTAATTAACATCAAGTAAGAACGACTACATATAACACTTATCAGAAATTAAAATTATCTAAGGGCACCAATTGAAAATGGTACACATATACGTTAGGGTTCTGTAAGATAAAGGTTTTAAAATATAACACCATGACGTTGTTGTTTGGGGAATAATGTTAAGTTCATTACTCAGAGACAATAATGTATGTCAACATAAAGTGATGTTTTCGCTTGAAAGAAAAAAATTAAATTTGTAAAAGAATGTGGTGAAAGAGGTTTCAAATATGCCCTCATTATTTCTCACAATAAACCTATCTAAAAAGCATGGCGAAATGGGCATTTTTGTAATTGTCTGGAGGTGCCGCCCCTATAAGGTTTTCTGCAGTTTCTGTCATGTGTGGACAATCCCAAGGAAAATGTACACACCTACAGAGATTCAATTAAATGTAAATTTTTCTCATGTAGAATTTTTTCAATAATATTTTCCTAACGTTTATAAAATCTGGGTGAATCATGTATCTAATTCTTTTACTATTTAATTCATGTTCATTGAAATAAGTTTTATCATGTTGATGCCAAATGAATATTGGTATCATTAATATTTCTTGCCTTATGTTTCTACTTAATCAAGATTCTCGAAGGTAATTTGAACATGTCTATTCTTCCCTGATATTAGCATTGCTCATGCGACAGATTTTCTGTCTTCCCTTCTTTCTTCAACTACCACAACCCATTACTTCCTTCCAATGGGTGAAGGGCACTGTGTACTTTTGTTCATGAAAAACACACAGAGACACATGTTCACACACACACACACACATTCACACATACACAGACACAAAACTTTGGAAAAGTCAGTAGAGGGCTGATTCTACCCAGAACTGCACACACAGGCTGCTTTTGCTTAGCTTATTTCTCATATCATTGAAATACCTCCTTGAGATTTTAACCCTGAGAATTTGAGGTATAATTATGTGATAAAAATTATATATTCAATATATCTACAGTATATGCCGGAGAAGCTCACACTGTAAAAGTTCATCATGCTGCAGCTAATGAAAACATCTATTAAGCTGTTTCCTTTACACAAATGTAAAACATCCAGTTGAACATTCTAAAAGCTGGAGGATGGATTAAATTCAGTCTGTGACTCTCATTTTATACCAAATGATCATTGACAGTGTAGCCGCTTCGTTTGTCCCCAGGGAGAGAAAAAGCTCCAAGAGAAACTCTTTTAGGACCCCCAAATACCATGTAATTTTTGAAGACTCTATCTTCTAGAAAGCAAGAATCCATTTTTTATCTCCATCTTTTTTAATAGGAGACTCTACATTTCATTTTTCTCAAGTTTAGTTATTATTTTGCTCTTTAGTTTCATGTAATTATTTGTTTTTGTTTTTAAATCATTAAGGGAAGAGTTCCCACAGGATTGGAAATAATGTCATCAACATAATTACATACCTTCTCCTAGAATTAATTGCTAAAGCAAACTGCTTGCATTTCCAAGGGATGGTATTAACAGCTTCAACCCTAAAGGCACTGTTTTCCAGTTACTGCTCAGTTCTACCTGCCTGGCTATCTTCCACATGCTACAACGCACTTAATCATACTGGGTGGCACACGTGGAAAGCAAAGGGAAACTTGGGGATTTATTTCATCAAGAAACTATTGCAACTGTAAAGGAAATTAGTGAGAAATACATAAATACTTCAAAAGTTTAATTTTGTACTATCCAGGGGTATTTGTAGAGATTAGTCAACAGAGTCAACTCAGCCACCTGACAACCAGAGCTTTGACACAGTGTTTTCCAAACAGTGGGTAGGTTTTTCCATGACACATTCTTATAGGTCCTTGGGACTAAAAGATAAACTATATCATCTGTAAACTGTCAAGACATTCAAGTGATGCTGAGACTTCCCAGAACACATTGCTGCTCCAGAACACGATTCCCCAATCCTGCTCACTAAATGGTCCTTGGCCTCTTAGAAACCACACCACACAGCAGATGAGCAGCAGACAAGTGTATTTATAAGCACTCGCCATTGCTGACATTACAGCCTCCTGTCAGCTCATCAGTGGAATTCGATTCTCACAGGATCTCAAAAGCTACTGTGAACTGTGCATGCAAGTGATTTAGGTTCCATGCTCTTGAAGACAATCTAATGCCAATGATCTAGGTTGGAGCTTAGGTGGAGATGCAAAGGATGGAAAATAGATCCAAATAGAGATTAAAATTAGCAGAAGTGTTACTGCACAAAGACCATAATAAATCAGTTGCTTGCAGACTTATATCAAAACCGTACTGGTGGGTGCCCCATGACAAGTTGTGTCTGGTAGCCCACTTTAGAGTGGAAAGTGACTGATGTATTTCAACTGTACAGCTGCATCTGGAGATTCTGCTGTTCATGGAGGAGCCATTTATTTTATTTAATTTTTATCCCGTCTTTTGTACAGATTCAACAACAACATGAATTTCAAAAACCAAACATCAATCTCAGAATTTATTCTCTTGGGACTGACAGATGATCCAGAACTTCAGTCCCTCATCTTCAGCCTGTTCCTGGCCATCTACCTGGTCACCATCCTGGGAAACCTGCTCATCGTCCTGGCTGTCAGCTTTGACTCCCACCTCCACACCCCCATGTACTTCTTCCTCTCCAACCTGTCCCTTAATGACATTTGTACAAGTACGAGTACAATCCCAAAGATGCTGGTGAACATACAAGCACAGGACCAGAGAATCGGTTACACAGGATGCTTCTCTCAGCTCTGCTTTGTATTAGTTTTTGGTTGTTTAGAAAATTGTCTCCTCACAGTGATGGCCTATGACCGCTATGTGGCCATTTGTCACCCTCTGAGGTACACGGTCATCATGCACTCTGGTCTCTGTGTCCTGCTGGTCCTGCTCTCCCTGCTCACGAGCATTGTGCACGGCCTGCTCCACAGCCTGGCGGCACTGCCACTGTCCTTTTGCACAAACGTGGAAATCCCTCACTTCTTCTGTGAGCTTGCTCAGATCATCAGGCTGGCTTGTTCTGATACCTTCATCAATGCCATGCTGATATATTCAGCAGGAAACATATTTTTTAGTGTTCCCGTTGCCGGAATCATTTTCTCCTATACTAAAATTGTCTCCTGTATTTTGAGAATGCCATCAGATGGGGGGAGGTGTAAAGCTTTTTCCACCTGTGGGTCTCACCTCTCTGTTGTTTCTTTGTTCTATGGGACGGGTTTGGGAGTGTACTTGAGTTCTCCATTTACTGACTCTTCAACTAAGACTGCGGTGGCTTCAGTAATGTACCTTGTGATCCCTCAAATGATGAACCCCTTCATCTACAGTTTGAGGAATAAGGAAATAAAGACAGCTCTGAGGAATCTCATTACTGGGAAGCCTTTTATATGCTTGTGTCACGGGCTTTGAGCTCGAGTTTCTAGGACATGACAAAATGACAAGAGTACAGATTGAACAGAAAGCCTGACTCTTATGTCACTAAGATCTTCCAAAATGATCACTTAATATGATAACTGGGCATATTTCAGCCCGTACTTTGTGCCTCCACTTGATTTGTCCAGTTCCGTGATGACTGACAAATGACTTCAACCTCTAAACTCCATTGTGGTGCTCTAACTCATTGGAAGAAAAATGTGAATGAATTCTTCAGTTTTAGGAATTCTTTATGTATCCATTTCAGCAGAAGTAATGTTGGAGTAGTTGAACTTAACAAATGTTACCCTAATATCTGGACACAAGCTGCTGCATGCTTCCATAGATAGAGTCATATTTGTTTTATCCCACATGAGGCTAATGAACTGAACTTTTATGTGTAATTAAGTAATTGCTGACACTTCTTTCAGACAACTGCATCTTTCTGGGTTCATATTAGCATCTCCCTACTTGGCTTCATTCTTTTTAAAATTCATACAATAAGATTATGTCAATGGTTTAAGGCATTTTTGAGATATTTAAGATTTTGAACTTCACTAGAGAAAATACTTTTGCTTCTCATAAGAAAAAGTTAGACAAATATTCTTGGACTGTGAAGAGAGTCATTGTTCATTATTACGATTTCACAAATATTCAATGCATAGTGTCCAGGATTAAGTCTTCACCAAGCCATAAATGAGGTGGCCTCATTCTAGGATTGTTCTCACAGTCATACATTTCTAGAGTTTGACTCTGAAAGTTCCCCAAAGGCTCACGTGTTAGAGGCTTGATTCTCGGTATTCGATGCTTGAAAAATTGTTATGCCTTCAAGAAGTGGTGCCAACTAGGAGGAAGTTAGCTCACTGAGAGCGTGACCTTGAAGGAAATAGTGGAAATCAACACCTTTCTCTTTTATTTCCCTGCCACCATGAATCGAATCTCTTTGGTCAATCGCTTTCTCCTTCCGGAAATATGCTTGCTCTCCACAAGCCCAAAATCAATGAGACCACCTGACCATGGACTGAACACTCTCAAACTAAGAGCCTGAGTACAGCTTTATTGTTTTTAAATTGGTCAGCTGCAAAAATAGTGTGGGGTTTGGTGACTCCTTCCACAGGGCATGCTGGAGCTGGAGAAGAAATTCAGAGCAGTGTCCTCCATATTTGAGAGTGTTTTATCAGGAGCCACTGGGAAGTGGGTAAGTGTGTAAGACTGAGCTACAGAACAACTCCAGAACGTACGCTTGAAAGTTACTGGTATCACTCTACCAGAGTGACAGGGTGGGAGATGGTCACATGGGACTGTCATGGAGCGGTCACAGGCTAGACATGGAAACCCTTCACCGAAAATTTTATACTCAGGTCAGGAAGGACACAGGGCTTCCTCCATGAGTTGTGAGAGGTCAGGCCAGTCGTGTAAGACTCTCAGAGCAGGCTGGATCTGGAAGTGCTGTCATTAAGTGTACTGGGTCTGCTGGAACCCCAGCCCCACTCCCTCTATTCACTACAGAGCTCAATGGTACATTTGCTTTCTCCATCTACCAATATAAGCACAGATATGGTTATGTTGGGATGGTCGCCACAGTCTAGGTGATACGGACAGAGGGGCCTCTGGAGCAGGGGAGGGTCCAAATCATAGTATGGTAGCAAAATAGGTCTTTGCAAGGACCCAGCATCCTGCATCAGTATCTAGGGGCTTCCAATACTGCACATTGCAGGGAGAAAAATGCTCACCGAAAAAAACAGAGCAGGGGTTTTTCAGGGGTTTCATTTTTGCTTCTTCATTAGATTTTTGGGTTTTGCGTTTTTCTATTTTTGCCCTTTATTTTACCCTCTGATTTTTCTTTTTTTTTTTCCCATTGTTTTCTTTTCTGTTACTTTAATTAATTCTATTAATTTCTTTTTATTCTGTAATAGGATTCTTTATTTCACTTTTCTCCTTTCCTTCTCTTTCATTTCTTTATTTTTCACATTTTACATTCTCATTCTCCCATTCCCCACCATTCCATCTTTCCTAGCTTTATTAATCCTTATATATTTAATATAAATTAAAGGTTATTAATTTTTAGATATTTACTTAACCCATAGTAGTATTGTTGAATACTTTTCTACTATTAAAGATGGTATAGTTGCTGTATTAGTAGATCTTTATGTAAATATGTGGTTTATTTTTGTGTCTAAATTATGATTATAAATCTCTTTTCTATGGTTAAGATGGTACAAAGGTAGCTTCTATTGTGTTTTTGTAGTATGTCAGTATCTGATCTGAATT